>CM052898.1:503917-546805 GCA_028534135.1 Potos flavus | reverse complement strand
CTGCGCGCGGACCCCGGGTGGAGGCCCCTCCCACCCCCACCCCATCCGCTCCCCCTCGGGAAGGGAGCCAGAGGAGTGCGGCGCGATTTGACAGCTGTTTTATTAAAGGTGCGCGTGAGCCGCCTGGTTCCACGGCTTCCTCCCGCCAGACGACGGCTGCGTGGTTAGTGGGTTCGTGGGGCAGACGGGGCTGTATTTACACGGGGCCTGTAGAGCTGCGGAGACCGGGCAGAGACGCGAGGGGGACGGACCCAGACGCCCAGGCTCGGGCTGGGGGCGTGTGGCTCAGGTTGGCGGGGGTGGGCAGCAGGGGTGAGGTAATGCCACGCCAGCACCCCGCTAGCGGTGGTGTCTGTCCGGCCCCCGGGCCCAAAGTCACAGGCTGGGGTCCCGGGCATTCCCCTCGGGCTTGCCCCAGGAGTGCTGCAGAGGCGGATGGCTCCTTCACGGTCCGCTTGGCCGGCGGCTGGGCTGGTCCTTCGGGTCCTGAGACCTTAGGCCTCCAGCTCCCAACTCAGGTTGATTGTCGGTGACCGCCCCCTGCCGCTGCCCCCAGGAAGCGTGTACCAGGGCACCCGCCGCCCGCCCAGGCTGGATGCTGAGGTGTGGCTGTGCCCCGGTGCGGGGGGGGGGGGGGGGGGGGGGGGGGGGGGGGGGGGGGAGGGGCTGCCGGGCATGGATGGGCTCAGGCTCCCTGGGTGCCAGCCGAGAGGCAGGCAGAGGGCTGTGGCGAGGGAGGGTCCCGAAGCACAGGTCTCGCCCCCGGGCATGGTAGTCTCTCCACTCGCCCAAGAGGTAGCTCTGGGAGTTCTCCCACGGCCCACGTGGGGAAACTGAGGCACAGAGCGGCGGAAACACTGCCCCGGGTCTCACAGTGCGCGGGTGCTCAAAGCCGTGGGCCCTTGTGGCCAGACGAGCTGGTGGTGGGTCTGCTGCCACGTCCCCCCACCAGGCCATCGCGGGGAGCACCTGTCCTATGGAGATGCAAGCACGATGTCTGGCAGCCCCCAGATCCAGACAGGAGCTTGGAAGACCCCCAGTCGCAGCCGTTCAGGGTACAGTGGGGACAGGGACTGGTGGTTTCTGAGAAGAGTCCCAGACACGCCGGCGTGTCCCCAGGGGCGGGCTGTGGCCGTTCGCAGCTGGCTCAGCCACCATCACCATCTCCACTGCTTGCCACCCTGCCTCCTGCCCGAGGGCCCTCTCCGGCCGGGCCCTGGTTCCTGTTGCACAGAAGCGGGTGTTGGCGGGGGGAGCTGTGATGCAACATGACGGCGGCAGGGCGTCCGCGTGGTCTGGGATCAGCACGGCTCACGAGGGTTCCCGCGAGGACGGTCAGCCACAGGAAATTCTTCCGGGTAACGGGGAGGGACCGGGGTGTCTGTGGGCGGTGGCTCGCCAGTGGGCTCCCCCTCCCCAGGAGGGACTGAAGTGGCCACGGCCTGTGTGCGCTCGCAGCATCCGCTCCGGGCGGGGAGTGGCGCTCTGGCCAGGCGGCGGTCACGGCAGACCCGCGAGCCGGGAGCGGCTTCTCCCCAGAGCCTCCGTGCGCAGGAAAGAGGTCGCTGGCTCTTTGTGCAAGGAGGCGGCCTTGGAGCGGACACTGAACACAGGCGCGCACGGTCCCTGGGCAGGCTGGCAGGGCACAGGGGAGGAAGGGAGGCCTCCGGGCTCGCTGTCCTTCCATCTGCCCGCCTTCCCGGCAGCAACACTCTGGCACCCGGTGGCCAGCATCCTCCAGTGGCCCGGCCTGCGGCAGCCGTGCCATCCGGAGGAGGAGACGGTGCACCTGGCGCGGAGCCCGAGGAGCCCAAGGCTTCGTGTGTGGCGAAGGAGGACGGAACTGAAAAGCGGAGCTGCTGCCTTTGGGGACGTCCCTCCACACGCTTCCTCCCACGGGGTGCGCTCGCAGACCCGGGCGGCGGCCCAGCTCCCCCACACCCTCCCGGAGGGTCGCCCCGCAACGCGCCTGGGCCTCCTTCCCACTGCACCATGCCCACCTCCAGGGCCCCCCTTCCCCCAATCAGGGCTCCGTCTATGCCAGAGTCTGCTCCCGTCGTCTGCCGCCCGCGCACCGGCCTCTCCCTCTCCCAGGCTGCTCCTTGCACCAGCCCCGGGGCACTCCCGACTCCCTAGGCGGCGCTGTCTGGGGCGGAGCGGGGGCTTTGAGTCGGGCTCAGCCACTCCCTGCCCCCACACTCCCCAGCTGGGGCTGAGAAGGCAAACAAACCCGCAGAGCCATCATTAACCAATTACTGGGCCTCCGAAAATTACAGGCTTCGTCCCAGCGTAGGCTGGGACAGATGCCGAAGCCCCCAGCTGGCGGGTGCTTGCTTGATGGGGCCGCCCTCCCCAGCCCTGTCCCCCACCTCGGGCGGACTCTGTCACCTCCCTGCGGCTCCTGACCTGGGAGGGTCTTGCTGAGGCTTGGGCCCAGCAGAGCTCAGGGCCCTGGAGCGTTGCTGCTGAGGGCGGCCCAGGCTGGGAGGATGGTCTCCGCATGGAGGCCAGCCTGGGGCCAGACGGCCTCGCTGTGCACACTCCGGGCTGGGACGAGAGGTCCCGCCGGCAGCCCGTTCCCTCCAGACCCCCCGCAGCACAGAAGCAAGCGTCTATGCGTGAGATGTGAGGCCAATTTAGGCTGCAGTGGGGCTCCAAGGGCAGAGGCTCTGATGGGTAGATGGACCCTGAGACCACCCTCCAGGTAGCCAGAGCAGCCCTTGGCTAGGAGAGGATGTTCTAGAAGGCCGGCGCTGTCCTCTATTCCAGGAGGCTGGCGGGGGCAGCGGTGGGGGCTTTCTCTGTGGCCAAGTCAGTGGTGGCTGCCACCATGGGGCTGGGCACATAGTTG
Organism: Potos flavus; assembly: GCA_028534135.1. Lineage (NCBI taxonomy): Eukaryota > Metazoa > Chordata > Mammalia > Carnivora > Procyonidae > Potos > Potos flavus. The sequence continues at coordinate 543,954 of CM052898.1, read as the reverse complement.
AAGGGGGGGACACGGGCCGAGCGGCTGGGGGAGCCGTGCCGGCTGGCGGGAAAGCCCCCTGCAGCCACCGCCAGGCCCTCATGGACAAAGGGAGCAGAGGTGGGCGCTTTGGCGGGGCCAGGCCCGTCCACATCGCTGCCAGGGAGGGCGGTGGGGCCGCTGGCCGGGGCCTGGGGGGGCCCCCTGCTTTCCAGGCTCGGAGAAGTGCTGGAGTTGGTCTTAGCGGCAGCAAAATCCTCCGTCTGGACCACGGCGTCACTGGTCTTGCGCTGTGGGGGGCCGCCGGGGCCCTCCTCGGGCGGGGCGCCCATCAGGGGCAAGGCGGTGGCAGGCAGCGTGCTCCGCAGGATGTGCGGAACATCCTCGTCCCGGATGCGGCGCCACGTGGTGCCCGGCGCCGCCACCCTGGGCAGCGGCCGGGCCTCCCCATCGCTGCTGCGGCGGGCGGCGTCTGTGATGGGCCCAGGGGTGGCCCCGTCGGGCCTGCGGGCCACGCTGATGTGCGGCAGGGAGGCGTACCGCTTGACCGTCTCGGGCCGGGCGGCCGGCGTGCGCACGGGCAGGCGGGATGGGCTCTCGGAGCTGGGGCGCCGGGCCGGCTGCTCGCTGGGACTGGGCCTGGCCACAGGGGTTCGCTGGGGGACTGGAACCTGCCGGGGGGCTGCCCGCAGCTCATCGCAGCGCGAGGAGCAGAGGAAGACGGCAGGCAGTGCAGGTCGACTGCGGCGGGGCGAGCCGCCCTGGGAGGCGGGGGGCGCAGCCTCCGGGGTGGACAGTTCCGAACGGCGGCGGCGCAACAGGCCCGGGGACTCCTTGATAAAGGTCAGCTGCCTCCGGAAACCCGAGCGGTCGGAGGACTCGCTGCCACTGGAGCGGGCAGAGGCCACGCGCACCAGGCCCAGGCGGCCCCCTCGGGCGCCAGGGCTTCCCTCGGCTGCCACCCGACCCCGGGGACCCAGCTCTGGGGCTGCCCTGGCCAGGGCTGGCGGCCCCCGCCTGGCTGGCCTCTGCATGAAGGGGATCCGCACAGGTGACTTCTGCGTCTTGTGCTGCTTGGACAGCAGAGCCCGCGTGGGTGTTTGGGCCACCAGAGATGCCCCGGGGCCGGGGAGGGGCCCTGCGGCCTGGGCGCCTGGGGGCGGCCTCCTTGTAGGGGGCTGGGGGGCCGGAGAGGCCGGGGAGGAGCCCGAGGAGGGGGCCTTGGCCAGGCGGGCGGGCGGTGTGGCGCTCCTCTGGGGAGGGCTCAGCACCGCCGACTCCGAGATCTTGCCGGGCCGGTGCAGACTTCGAGACCGCTGCTGCCCGGGGCTGGGGGTCTTGGCGGGGGCTGCTGGCTGCGCGGGACTCGGGGGTCCCATCTTCCTCGGTGCCACGCGGGTGCCAGGGTTGCCTTTGGGCTGGGCCCGGGGGGCCGGGCTGGGCACATAGATCACGGTCCGTCCCCGGAGCACGGCCGGCACCCTGCACGCAGTCTTCTGAGCCCCGCGCAGCTTCTCGGGGCCAGTGGTGCTGTGCTGGGCCAGGGCCGAGTCCCGTTTCTCCGGCCTCGCAGCGCTGCCCGCCTGGCCCCCCGCCTGCAGCCGCCGGCCCTTCCTGTGCAGGGGGGGCTGCAGGGTGGAGCTCCCCGACAGCCCCGACCTGGACAGGATAGAGTCGGACCCAGACGAGGCCTCGTGGGTGGCCGCCGCCGCCGCTGCCTGGTGCAGCCACGTGACAATAGAGTTGGCGCCCTCCTGGATGGCACGCCACTCGACGCTGTCAAGGTCTGAGGCGTGGTCTGAGCTGGCTGCTTCGTCCCCGCGCTCCCGGGGCCCCTCTGCGGGCCGCTTGTCTGGCTGGGCGGCCTGGGGCTTGCGGCGCCGGGAGCCTGATGCCTGGAGCCGGCGCCTGGGCACGGCGGAGCCGACACTGCGCCGGAGCAGCCCCGTCTCTGCCCGCGGGCTCGGGGGACAGTGACGCCCCCCCCCAGCGCCTGGCCTTTTGTTGACAGCTGGCTCGGGGGCATGGGCCCGGCCGGCCGGGTGCTCAGGGGGGTCGGGCTCGCTGAGGGAGCTGGCGGAGGAGCTCAGGGAGTAGCACGGCGGCGTCTCATCCGCGATGAGGCTGGGCTGGGCGCGGGCAGCTTGTGTGGCCTTGGGCGTAACCTTGGGCACGGCCTGTACCTCCTTCCTGCCAGCTGGGCGCTCTCTCTTTACCGCACGGGGGATGGCGGACGCCCGCCGCGGGGGCACCGCCACCTCGGAGGGCTCCTCGTCTGAGTCGTTGTCGTAGAAGCAGTATACGGCCTCCTCGGTGGGCGTTGTGAGGCACAGGGACTGCAGCGCCCCGTCCCCGCGGGCCGGGCTGGGGCGGGAGCCATCCCGGTCCGTGCAGGCACTCGAGGGCCGGCGGAGGGGCAGCTCCAGCCCCGCCCGGCTCCTGCCCACCCCCCGGGCCTGCTCCATGCTCCGGCCCACGCCCCATGCCCTGTGCCTATGCCCCGTGGCCTGACCGGCCGGGGCCTCGCGACCCGTGGGCTTCTGCCTGTCCGAGTGCCCACTGGGCAGGTCCCTGGGAGGTCCCTGCAGTGTCTCGTCACTGAGCGAGGTGGCACTGGAGAAGGTGACGGGCGTGCCGTCAGCAGAGTCGGCGCAGGAGTCGTCCCCCCGGGTGGGGGCCGGCACCAGCATGTAGACGGGCACGGGCAGCGCACGGTGGCCGGGCACCAGGGCCGAGGCCACCTTGCGGAGCCGGGCAGGCACCGCTGCCCCGAGGCACTCGCGCAGCAGCTCCAGCTCCTGGTCGGCGGCTGCCGGGCCCTCGAGGCAGCCACCAGCCTCGTCCCGCCGGCGGTGCCCCGCAAAGTGTAGGCCGGGGCCGCCGCCGCCACCGCCGCCGCCGCCGCCGCCGCGCTCGGGGCAGGCCGGGGGCAGCAGCCGCAGCTCCACGTCCTTTTGCACGTAGTGCTCGTGCAGGGCCAGCGCGCTGAGGCTGGAAGCACATGAGAAGTTCTCGTCGGGCTTCTCCACGGTGAAGCGCACACTGCCTGCGTCCAGCTCAGACGGAAGCCGGCAGCGCTCGCGGCGGTCAGCGATGTCCAGGAAGCGCTTCACGTAGCTCTCCCACTGCAGGCTGAACTGGGTGCTCTCGCGCTCGCCGGGGGGCGCGGGGGCCAGCGGGGGCGTCTTGCTGCGGCTGGGTGGCATGGTCTGCCCGGGGCTGTCGGGCAGCTCGCTAGGGCTGACTGTGCCGCTGCCCAGCCCACTGCACGGGTCACTGGGGACGGAGCTGGCGATGGACGGGCTCTCGAAACTGCTCAAGGAGCTCACCGAGCTGCAGCGGCTAAGCACCAGTGGCGTCTCCTGCACGCAGTTCTCCGAGGAGCTGGACGGCGTGGTGTCCTCCACCCCCAGGCCCCGGCCCCGCTGGGGAGCCGGGATGGCCACGGGCAGGGAGGCGGCCCCAGGCCCGAGCCAGGCCCCGTCCAGGTCTGCCTTGCTGGGTCCCGCCTCCTCCAGCCCCTCCAGGGATGAGTCACTGTCCAGGTCCCCGGCCTCACTGGGGCCTGGGCGGCCGGCCGAGGACAGAGAGGACAGGGAACTGCAGCGCGACAGGCAGAGCGGCACTGTCTCCGCCACCAGCTTCTCTGGCACCTTGCTCAGGCCATCCGTGGGCGGCCAGGCCTGTTTCCGGGCTCCGGGGGCCAGGGGCCCCATGCCCGCCCTGGGGTTGCCCTCGAAGAGCGGCACGTGCTGGTAGGTGGGTGACAGCTTGATGGTGCGCACACAGGCGTCAGCGGCAGAACCGTCCCGGGACGCCGGCTCCTGGCTGCCCGGCAGGTGGAGGTCAAGCCGGCTGGGCCGCACCTGGCTGCTCGGGGACCCCTCACGGTGCTCGGCCAGCACAGCCAGCGGGCAGGGCCGTGTGTGCTCGCGGGGACAGCGCCCGTCACCAGTGCTGCCACTGTTGAGACTGTCGTTGGAGAGGCTGGCTTGGGCAGCCTTGAGCCGCAGCAGTGGGTGGGCCCGGCTGCCAGCCTCCGGCCGCCTGCCCTCCGGCCGCCGGCAAGGAGAGCAGGACTGGGCCCGGCCTTCACGCGGTGCTTCCTGCCCAGGGTCCCCAGAGCTGAGGCTGAAGCTGTCGTCCGACGAGGTGTGCAGGGCGGAGATGTCCTCCACCAGCCGGTCGATCCGTGCCACTGCCAGCGCCAGCTTGGCCTTGGCCCTGGCCGCCACGGCCACCTCCCCGCCAGCCTCCTTCTCCGCCTCTGGGCCACTGCGGCGGGCAGGTGGGGCGCGGGCCAGCGCCTGCCCCTGCAGGAAGGGGCTCCCCAGGAAGAGCGAGAGCACGGCGGGGCTGGCAGGCTCCGCGGTGGCGGCTGCGGCGGCCAGGGAGGGCGCCTCATCGTCATCAAAGCAGCCCGAGTCCGAGGCGTAGTCCCGGGCCAGCCCGTCCAGGTGCCGCAGGGGCGGCAGGGGCTTCTTGGAGGCAGCGTCGGCCTCGGCCTCTGGCAGGCCCTGCTTCTCCAGGTGGTCGAGCGCCTGGGCCAGGTGCCGCGTGTCCAGCTCGGCCTCCAGTGCCCGCTGCTTCCGCACGTACAGGCTGGGTGCGCAAGCGCCGGGGGAGATGGCCGTGGCCGTGGCCTGGTACTTGGTGGGCCGGTGGGCCAGCAGGTTGCGCAGGGCAGCGGCGCTGCCCATGGCAATCATCTTGTGCTTGGAGTGCACCAGGTTGCGCAGCATGCCCACGGCCCCCAGGTCCCACAGCAGCTCCTGGTCGCGTGGGCTGCGGGCGGAGAGGTTCCAGAGCGTGCCGCAGGCGTTGCTCACGATGGTCAGGCTGTGCGACGTCAGGTGCTGGAGCAGCGTCTGCAGGCAGTTGTGGTCCCGAAGCACCTGTCTGCGGGCGAGGAGGGGGCGGGGCGAGGGAAGCGTCAGGCCCGCGCGGCCCCGCCCTATCCCCGCCCCTCCCGCGCCTGGTCCCGCCCCCTCACCCTGCCCCTGCCCCTCCCCCGCCGGTCCTCGCCCCGCCCCTCGCCTCGCCCCACCCGGGCCCCGCCCCTATCCCCGCCCCCTCACACTGCCCCTCCCCACCCTTGCCGCGCCCCACCTGGGCCACGCCCCCTAGCCACGCCACGCCACGCCACGCCACGCCACGCCACGCCGGGGGGGGGGGGGCGGGGGGGGAGGGGGGCAGACTTAGCAAAAGCTAAGTAAGGTAACTTTGAATTTCAGAAAACGGAATAAATGTTTACTAAAATGTATAGATTAAAATAACAATACTATCTTTTAATGTAAAATTGACTGAGTTTATGTCATTTGAGCCCAACCACATATTGTAATATCTCAGATATACTTACACTGAAGGCAAGTCTTACCTGTTTTTAAAAAATGCTAAGTATTGTTAATTTAGTAGTAGTATTTAGTAAATAAATGTTTTATTGACTTTTAATAAATAAAATCTTTAGCACAAGTATAGCCCATGCCATATTTGGGATATACTTACACTAAAAATAAATGTTACGTATTTTCCTACATCAAAAACATTACTGATTATGATCTAATAAATAATACTTTATTTTGATAAGGGATGAGTATTAATAGTATTTATAAAAATTTTAATAAAGAGCAAGTATTTATTAATATTTATAAAGTAATACATATTTCTATTTTAATAAATTAGTTTAAAATTTAGTATAAGTATACCCCACACAAGATTTGGGATATACTTACACTAAAAACTTTAGTCCCTAGGGACCAGACGGGACCATCCATTCTCAGCACAGAACAAGGCCCGTCCTCGGTTCCCAGCAGTGTGGGCTCTGCCATCCCCAACCCCGAACTGTGCCCGGGTGTGTGCCTTCCCCCAGCGCCCTTGGCCCGTGCCCTCTGCCCCTGGTGGCCGTAAGCTGGGAGGGGCCGACCTGTAGTCCTCCCGGGTGGCAATGAGGCTGGACACGTTGCGCAGGATGCCGCCGCCGCTCTCGATGATGGCCAGGGAGTTGCTCTGGCACTTGTAGGTCAGCGTGCTCACCAGGAAGCCCAGGGCGCCATCCACCTGGCAGATGGCTGCCTTGTTCTCCGTGCTGTGTGCCGACAGGTTCCACAGGGCGCTGAGCACACTCTTCAGGGTGGACTCCTGGACACGGAGTGGGGAAGGAAGGGGTCAGCGGCGGGGGGAGCAGGGGAGCAGGCCAGCCCCGCCCACTCGGCCCTCCCCGTCAAGGTGTGGACAAAAGGCTGGGAGGAAAGGCACCCAAATACGTTTTCCAATACAAGTAACAGTCAAAGGATCTCGAGATGCAGGGTTGGAAGCCCCAGGTGTGGACCAGCTGCTATCCAGTGCACTATTTGGCTTGATTTCCCCCAGAGATGGGGAACTCAGCCCCTCCTGCGGGTCTCCCTGCGCTGTGGCTGGCACTGAACAGCCCTGGCCGCTCCCTCTTCCCGAGGCCTGGAGTGAGCCCCCCCTCCGCCCAGCCCCCCGCTCCGGCCGGCGCCCACCTTGGAGGCTCGCAGAACACACTGCATCAGGGCAGTCATGCTGCCGACCTCCCTCAGCACCTTCTTGCTGTTGATGTCGGCCCGCCAGGACAGGTTGCGCAGGATGCTGGACACCACCTGCGCCGGGGCGGAGGAGGGGCAGGGTGGACCCAGGGCACAGGCTCCCAAGGTCCACACGCCATCCCCCACCCCTGTGCCAGGCGGGGCTGGGCGGAGACTGGAGGGGGCGTCCCTCACTGGAGACCCCCCCCCACCCAGGGGAGATGGGGCCTGGCCGGCGGAAAGGCCTCAGGCAGCGGGACACCCCGCGGGGCGCTCCTGGGGCCATGCCACCCAGGTACCTGGTGGAGCTCCTCACTCTCGGCAGCTAGCTGGGCCACGATGGCCTCCATGCAGCCCCGGCGGGCACACAGCGTGGCCTGTGGGTGTGACAGAGGAAGTCGCAACGTGCCGGGCGGGGCAGGGGGCATGACTAGACCCACCCACCTTCAGGTTCCCTCCTCTGCTCACTGAGCACCTCCTATGTGCTAGAGCTTGAGCCCAGCCCCCCCATCCTCGCGGCTGCGGGCCAGGGGCAGCAGTGACCCTGCAGCTCCGACGAGGAAACTGAAGGCCAGGCCAGCACGGACACCCAGCCCCCCAGTCCAGAGGCCCCACTCCCGGCAGAATCGGCCCCAGAGCAGCCGACAGGATGGTGGCCTGGCTGGTCACATCCAGACACCAGCCTTCTGGGCCCCACGAGCCCTCCCTGGGCCTCAGTCTACCCGCCTGTAAGTTGGGGACAACTGTCTCCACCTCTCAGGGCTGTTTCGAGGCTGTGGTGAGGTCGAGGGAGGCTCAGACCCGGAGAGCGCTGACCCTGCCCAGCCTCCGGCCGGCCCCAAGCACCTTGTTGGCGACGTCCCCGAAGGTGAGGTTGGTGAGGGTCATGCCAGCGTATCGGCGAAGGGCGAGGTTGAGTGGGTCCCGCGTCATCTTGTGCATCTCATAGTCGACCTGCAGCAAGTCTGCTACGGCCTGCAGCCCACCTGCAGGGGTGCGAGGAGGGGCGTGGTGCAGCTGCGGAAGGGGGCGGGGGGGCCTGCCCACCGCCGGGCACCCCAAACCACCCACCTGCCTTCTTCCCGGCCTCAGATGCCCTCCGCTCCCTCCCACCCATACCTGCCCTGCTCAGGTCCCTCTCCCCAGGCCCCAGGGCTCCTCCTCAGCCTCCGGGCCTTTGCACGGCTGTTCCCTCTGCCTGCAATGCTCTTCCCTGCTATTTGCCCAGGTTCCCGGCTCTACTCCCAGCTCCAATCACTTTCTCAGAGAAGCTCCCCAACATCCCACGCGAGAATTCTCTCTAGACCATTAGACCACGAGCCACAGAGGGCAGGCTGTGGATGGCCCGTGCTGAGGAGCGACTACGGGGGAAAACAAATCGGGGGGAAGTGGTCCGTATGGGGAGAAGGGAAAGAAGCAGCAACGCAAGCATGAGAAGTCCTGTTTCCGTCTCCCCGCCGCAGAGATGATGGGGGCGATGCCAGCATCCCTGGGGCAGGAAGTGAGCAGCACGCATCTAAAAACCTCCAACGCAAACCTGCCACATGTTCACAGCAGCCGAAAGGGGGACACAACCCAAATGTCCATCTGGACACAGTGTGTCCGTCCCCAGCGCAGCATTCCTCAGCCGCAGGAAAGGCAGGACGCTCTGACACCTGCTACCACGTGAGCGGACCCCAAAGACGTTCCGCTCGAGAGTATTTATGTCCAATAAGCCAGACCCAGAAGGACCCATCCCTCAGGTCCCCATCCCCAGGAGGTCCCCAGAGGAGTCCCGTCCACACAGACAGAGAGGAGAGGGTGGGAGCCGGGGCTGGGGCGGGGGGTGGGGAGTCCATGCATCGTGGGGACAGAGTGTCTGTGTGGGGAGGTGGAAGGTTCTGGAGCCGGAGGGTGGGGGTGTGAGTGTGCTTCCCGCCGCGGAGCCAAGCGCTTAGAGACGGTTATGACAGCAAATCTTATGTGTATTCTACCACAAGTTAATTTTTTAAAGTAGGCTCCATACCCAACGTGGGACTTGAACTCACAACACTCAGATCAAGCGTCACCGAATCTACCGACTGAGCCATCTGGGCACCTCTAAAAATTTTAATACATGATTATAAGTTATTTCAGGGGACGCTTCCAAGGCCCTTCACGCTCCCGAATGTGGAAACCCACAGGAAGGACCTGACGCAGAGCAGGCAGAAAGCGCTGTGAACGCAGCCGTGGGGGGCCCGGCCGGCTAGGGGTCCTGGCGGACACCAGCGGCACGCAAAGGTTTTGCCTTCGGGCCCCCTGTATCCTCGGCCCATTTGTAAGGGCCCCAAAGAGATTCTGTTCGGGTGGGCGCTAGCCCAGCGTACGCCCCCCTGGAGATGAAAAGGGAGCCTTTTCAACCTCAGACCGTGCAGCGGACCGCAGAGGGAACGCCCTGGGGAAGACCGGGCTGGGAGGGGCAGATCACATCTTCGTGTCCTTATCAAAACAGCTGTGACCTCGGGGACGTGTTAGGAGGGCCTCAGGGGCCCCAGGGCTCCTGACCGCACTCAGGACCCGTTCCACAGGAAGTTCTATGCGTTCCGACTGCAAGTGCTCAAGGTCAGAAGGGACGCGGTGCCAACGGAAATTCTGGTCCGGCCTCGGGGGGCCCGCGGGCCTCCGTGTTTAGAATGCATTCCCGGGCACGCGTGTGCAGGCGTCCTGTGCACAGAGCGGACTGGACCACCTCCTCTGCCCCCTACGACAGGGGACTTCAGAGGGTGGATAAGACGCCTGCCGACGGCCGACACCAACAGCTGGGCACACGCGGCTTCCGGATTTGGGGTTTTCTCTGGGTTGCCTTCTTCCTTGTTTTCCTGTGTCTTCCTTTGGAAATCCAGCCAGAGAGTGAATTCCTCGCTTGGGGGGCCTGTACCGGCAGGAGCCCTCCCCCAGGGCTGGGAGCATGCCTCCCACCCAGCCCCCCCCCTTTGGGCGTTCTGACCACCTGCTGGGTGAGAAGCGGCATCTCATTTTGTAATCCCGCCAGTGAAACTGAGCATATGGATGTGATGTTTGAGCTTTGCTATTTTTTTTTTTCCATGTTTTGAGGACTTGTGAGTGGAAAGAGACATAATACTTGTAATGCCCGCAAACCTAAGATTTCACGAGGTCACCACCCCCCACCACCACACTACCCTATGGCTTGGCTCCCTGAGCAGAGTCGCCGCCCTGTTCTCTGAGCCCCAGGCACCTCTGTGGCCACAAGCCGGCCGTGGGCGGAATGAGCCCCAGCAGCCCCCGGGGGACAATCGGGAGGTGGTGTGCAGTCCTGAGGAGGCCAGGGGGCACTCACCCAGCTCGTTCATGGCGCGGCGGTACTCCTCATCAAAGGACAGCTTCATCACAGCGCAGGTGGCCTGGCAGATCTGAGGCTCAATGGGGATGGGGGCTGTGGGCCAGGGGGCGGGATCAGAGCCATCCCACTGCTGGTGGGTCCCTGTCCCTCCCTGCCTCCTCCACCCCACAGGCCTGCAGGGACCCCAGAGCTTTTCAAACCGCTACTCTCGGGGCGCATGGGGGGGGGCCCTCCCAGAGCAGGGCAGCCTTACCATGCCTGTCTCAAGGCAGGACAGAGGGTGCTGCCCACCCCGCTGGATCACAAAGGCCGATGAGGTAGTGCCTGGTACTAAGTACCTTTCCGCAGTGTTTTTGCCATATATTAACTTTGCAATGAGCTGCAAACACTAGGAGTCTCGAACTGCACCCCGCTTGCAAAGGTTACCCGGGACCTAGCCGAAGTCCCCCGGAGGCCCGGGCCGGCGCCCGGCACGCAGGCGGCGGCCGCTCTCACGGCACCGCCCGGCCCTGCGGCACTGAAGCTCCTACGTGCTCACCGCCGCCGTTGCCGCCTCCGTCGGCGCCGTCCCTGGCCTGCAGCCAGTCCCAGCAGGTCTCGCAGTAGGCCCGGATCTGCTCCAACACATGCAGGACGCGCATCTCCTTGCGCGCCAGGCCCTGGTCCGGCTGCGAGAAGACAATGTTGTGCAGCGCCGCGTTGGCGCGCATGCGCGCATCCTTGGCTCCCGGCGCCCCGGGGCTCCCGGTCCGACCCCCCGCGCCCGCCTCGGCGCCGTGCAGGATCTGCAGCAGCAGCGGCAGGCACCCCGAGCGGCGCATCGCCACGCAGCTCTCCGGCGAGCTGGACATCGCCAGCAGGGTGCGCGCTGTGTCCTCCTGGTCCCGCGTCGCCAGCATGGACAGCAACCAGAAGACCACCTCCACCTGGGAGGGCAGGGGATGGAGTCAAGGTGGGGAATCCCGCCCAGCTCACCGGGCCCCAGCCAGGGCTAGCCCCCCCCCCCCGCTCCCCCCTTCCTGAGCCGCCCAAACACAGCGAGAGTCCTGGGACCCCAGCCCCGGAGAATCGCCGGCTCACCCCGACCCCCTCGCCCTGCACCCTCCTGGGGGCCAGCGCACACCTGGGGAGGGGGATGGGAGGCGTCAGCCAGCACCGAGTGCCCCCAGTTCTGGAGGGCCAAATGCCCATCCTGTCGTCCCCCACTGGGTACTCCTGTGGGTGACCTCCTACATCTGAGGCTAGATTGCCCCCCCTCCCCGGACAGCTATCCCCCACCCACCTTCCCAACCCTAGAGCACATGCTGGCCCTGCCAGCCTCACCACACCCCCTCACCCAGGTGGCCCTTCCACACCTGGGGACACTTTATGGGGACGGAGGAGGGAGGGTCCCCCATGTGACAGAGACGCGGGACCCACCTCACCATGCACTCCAACCCGGCCGGCCACCCTCGCCCCTCGCGTCTCAACCCGGCCCCCCACGAACCTGGATGCCCCCTCACCTTGCTGTTGCCCGGCTGAGGGACACCATCGTCAGGGTGCGTGGGCACCTCAGTCTCCGGGTCCTCGTCCGCCGGCACTGACTTCACCGCCAGCAGGGCCTGTGCGGAGAACGCCAGGCCTGGGGCTTCGGTTGGGGAGCAGCCCACAAAGCGCCCAGACTGCGGATGCCGGCCACAGCCCCATGACCACGTGGATGGGGGCTGCGGGCCCACTCCTGCACCCTGGGCGGCCCTGGCTCCACCCCTCCCGGTACCTGCGGCTCGGTCTGCTGCACGCGGTCCTGCGCCGACAGCAGCTCCTGATCGATTTGCTCCAGGCGCGAAGCGCGGATCTGAGCCCAGAGAAAGACGCACGCTGGGGCTGACCCCGCCCCGGAGCTGGCCCCGCCCACTCTCGGCTAGGATCCCCGCCCACTGCCGGACCACACTTTGACATCTCACTCCGCCCACTCCCTGGCCCCGCCCCTGGCTCTGATCTCACCTGCTCCTCTATCTGGCCCCACCCACGGCCCCACCCCAACCCGGGCTGACTCCACCCACTCCTGTGTTTGGCCCCGCCCACTCCCTGATCGGGTCCGGTCCACGGACCCGGACCCAGGCCCAGGGCTTGATCCCACTCGGTTCCGCCCACCGCCCTCCCCCTGCCCACACTGTTCTCGGACTCCGCTGTCCGGGCCCGGCTCTGCCCTTAGCCCCCCTCCGGCCCCACCCACAAAGGGCTCTAGCTCCGGCTCCGCCCCCTGAGCCAGACCCCGCCCCCGGCGGTCCCTGCCCGCCGCGTGCTGCAGACTTCCCCGCGCCCGGCCCCGCCCCCCGCCTCACCTGCGCGCGCTGCACCATCTCGTCCGAGGTGCCGAAGCGCTCCTCCATCAGCGAGCGGATGTGCTGGGCCTCGAACTCCAGCTGCTGCCGGATCAGGTCCATCTGCATCGAGAACTGCTGGGAGGGGCGGCAGGGTCGCGGTGAGGGCGCGCCCCGGCCCGAGCCCCCCGCCCGGCCCCCCGCTCGCCCCCCCCCGCCCCGGGGGCTCACCGTCTCCACGTGCGGGAGCTCGTCCAGGCGCTTGGACAGGCCCTGCAGCTGTGAGTAATACCAGAGCTTCTCCTTCTCCTCCTTCTCGATCTCGTTCAACAGGAAACACCTGAGGGGGGGGAGTCGGTGGGCGCGGGCTCGCAGAGGGGGAGCCGTCGTGCATGCCGTGTTTACTCCGATCTGCCACAGCAAGGCAGTCTCGCCCTCGGTGCTCCCGGGACTGGGGCGGGGTGCAGAAAGTTAACTCAAAGCAGAGAGGCAATTCCTTGATAAGTTCCGGTCCCCGGAGAGGGGCTCTGAGGGGGCTGCTGTGCCCCAGCACCTCTCCCGCACCTGCTAATCTCCCTCTAGCCTGCAAAGACCACGTCAGGCTCCGGTTGCTCCAGGCCCAACAGCCTCCCTCGGAACAGCGCTGTGGGGAGACCCTGCTGTTCCCAATGTACAGAGCGCCGTGTTTAGCCTCTGTCTTTTTTTTTTTTTTCTTTAAATAAAAACTTATTGACTTTAAATAATTTTGCCTATGTTCCATATAATTACAGGGCAGAAGTCTGAGGCTGGGAGGAGTTAGGAGACTAGCTTGAGGTCCCAGAGCAGAGCATGGACATGACTCCAAGCCGCTCCTGAACTGCCCCATCGGACCCCACACGACCCAGCTGAGCCGAGCTGGGCGCCCGGCCCCTGCTTTCTCCGCTGGCCGCGGGCCCGGGTTTCCTGGGCCACAGCCCCTCTCTCCACAAAGGCTGCCTTGAGCCCTTCTGGCTCCAGTCCTGACACTGGCAGTGGACGCAGCCCTGTCCCGGGGAAGCCTGCATACTGGGCACCCCGAGGACATCTCCCAGGAGCCTTCCTCTTTGCCAGGAACACCCCCTCCTCTTTGTCCTCCAGAGGTCCACCAGACCGAGAAAGGCGGAAGAGGAGCCACAAGCCGCGGGTGTGTGCAAGGTCGACTCAGAAGGTGGGTGGGGCACATGCCGGTGCGCCAATCAGGGGTCAGGGATGGCTGGGGCGGAGCTAGCCGAGGGCGGGGCTTCCCGCCACCTGCTGTCTCTCACCGTTCTCGGTCCAGCTCCTCCAGCAGCCGGATGGTAGCCCGGCTCAGCTCCCCAAAACTGTCCTTAGAGGGCCCAGAGCCGTGGACGGGACTTTCTTCGGGGGTCCGCGCCGTGGGCTCGGGGCCTAGCGCTGGGGGCTGGAACTTGAGGTTGTACAGGCTGGTGATGTCCATCTGCAGGGCTGTATGGGCATGCAAGGAGAGGGCGAGGTCACTGCCCCTTCCTGCCCCTCCTCCTCCCAGCTCCCTCTGGGGGCAAGCTGGAGATTGCCTCAGTGTGAGGAGGGGGCCCCCAGGCAGGGTCCTCACCTTTCAGCTGCTCCAGCACCTCTGTCTGCCCCAAGGACACCAGCACTCCAGCCTCCTGCTCCAGCTTGCCTTGCAGGTGCTTCAGGACCTCCTAAGGCGGGGGCGGGAAAGAGCGCCAGTAGCATAAGCCGGCTGCCCTGGGCTCCCCGGGGCCACCCACACCATGAGATGCCCCAGCCTGGCCTGCCGGCCTCTCGGCCCAGCACGCTGGTGTTTGTGCCTCTAACCGCAGCCCCAGCCCGTGACCTCCACCCAGATCACCCGCACCTTCATGCCGGATGTCTCCGTCTCTAGCTTGGACAGGTGGCTGGAATTGTCTCGAAGCTCCTGCCTCAGATGACTGTTCTCGGCCTTCAAGGCCTCCACCTGCCGCACCAGCTGCTCGTAGGGTGCCACGGAGCTCGCCATCTTCAGCTCCTGCAGAGCCTGGGGCCACAGGTCAGAAGGTTCATCCAAGGATCTAGGGAAGGGTGGTCCCCGACCGAAGTCCCAGGCCTCCCATCCATCCCGTCCCGGGGTGAGTCCCCGCAGGAGTGGCTGGTGTGGACCGCCGCAGGCCTGGCCCCAGGGACAAGCAGCACGCCAGCAGAGAGACAGTGACAGATGTGGGCAGAGCCAAGGGATGGACGTTGAGACACACGGCGAGGCTGATGGTGGCGACCCCCTCAGCTGGACAGTCGGACAGACAAACCCAACCCCATCGCAGTCACCCCGGGGGGTCTAAACTCTGGATGCCCCGCCCCCCCACCAACAGCTGGAGCCCGAGCAGCTGCCTGCCCAGCCCAGCTCCCCTCCAGTCAGCCCCCTACCAGGCCCGGCGGCGCCGGCGACCCCATGCCCCATCTCCTGGGCTCTGCCACCGCCACCCACTTCTTTGTGTATGGCGGTCCCTTCTCACTGTGGCCCAGCCTCCTCCCTCTGTCCAGCTGGCTGGCGGCCCCTCCTCTCTTGGCTAGGCCCTCCCCGGAGCTGTCCCACCTCCTCCCCACCCCCCCTTCCCTCTTTGTTCCCTTCCCATCAGCACTCGCCCCCTCCCTCCGCCTTTGTCTGAGGCGCACCAATGGCAGCCCGCCCTCTCCTCCACCTCCTCCCTGGGAGCCCCCTCCCCACATCAGCCAGCCTTCCGCTTGCCCACAGGGAGGTGCTTACCCCCCCACCACCTGCATTCACTCACCCACTGCCGTCCCTCTGCTCCTACCCACGGAACCCTCCCCACCCCACCCACCCCAGGGTCACCAAGGGCACGCTGGGCCTGGTGGAAGGGTGCGGAGATGGGGTCAGGCCATCCGGACCCACTGAGAGGACCTACTGCATGCCTGCCTGTCTTCTGACTTCCCAGTCACAGGCCTGAGCCTCAGGGAGCACCATCGGGCTGTGCTCAGAAGAAGGAAGTGAGGCCAGGGGGCCAGACAACGCATGCCCGGAACCCAGCCCTGGAAGGACTCAGGAGTCCAGGCGGTGCGTTCTGGCCTCAGTTTGCCCATCTGAGCCATGGGAACGCCGTATGCGCAGCCTGTCCTGCAGGCTGATGAGAGGGTCATGCACAGCAGTGGTTATGGAGCGAACCAGAGATTGCAGGGCAGGCGGGGGAGTCCCAATGGGAGACAATGTGCCAGGCAGGGAAGGCCAGCTGCCTGGGGACCACAGCCTTCACCTCCCACCCCAACAGTGGTCCCACCTGAGGCTCAGTCGGGGGTCCCAGAGCCAGGAATCAGGCCTGGGGTTGCAGCAAAGTCCCTGGGCTGGAGTTCTGTCCTGGCTGAGGCCCCCAGGCTGTGCCCCGCCAGAGGGAAGCACTAGGTGCGGCGCGACACCCCCTGCACACCCCTCCCGCCCCCTCGGCCAACCTAGGCCCCCTCCCTGAGCCCCACCCAGGGCTGCCTCCCACCCCCTGTTTCCCTCATGGGTGTCTGCGTGGATGTTCCAGGCCGAGCCTGGGATACCTTCGCTCCCCCTGCATCCTCATCAGCCTGAGCCTGGCAGTAGGGCCCCCACCAGACCCCCCTTATTCCAGCCTGAGTCCCCGACTCCACACTCCCACCAGCACCTCAAGCTTTGCCCTGCTGGACCCTCTCTCCCCCACCTCCCCTCAGCCCTCCCATCAGGGCAGCCTCGCTGGCCTCCCACAGTCCACTCCTCACGCGCAGTCAGGAGGAAGCTCTGAGAGTCACCGGTTGGACTCCATCCCTCCCTTGCCCCAATACTTCCCATGGCTCCCCAGTGCCCTTGAGATAAGGCCTGATTCCTCCACATCCACCTGGCAGCCACGCAGCAGTGCCAGGCCTCTGCACGTGCGGTTTTCCACCTGGAGCACCTTTTCTGAATCCTGCCATCCCTCAAGGTTCAGCCTCCTCCAGGAAGCCCTCCTGCCTGCCCCTCAACTCCAGGTTGCGGCAGGGGACTCCCAGGAGCCTCCTGGGGAGATCTCCATTGCAGAAGGGAAAGCACCAATAGCTGAGGGTTGGTCTGATTGAGCAGCGAGCGGCCGAATTTCAGGGAGGGGGGCATAGATGTGGCCCAAAGAGGCCCTTCCCTTCCCTTCAGTCCAAGCCCCACTTCACGGAGAGGGAAACTGATGTCCAGAGAGGTGTAGCGCTATCCCCCAGGCACACAGCAGGCCTGCCTGCAGACGGTGGGAGACCCAGCGTTGAACCCCCGTGAGTGGGTGTGTGCGTGGGGATAGCAGCAGCGGTACGGGCGCCCACCTTCCCGGTTCTCAGTTTCCCTTCTGGCTCCACCCTGGAGAAACGGAGGCTCCGGAGAGTGTGCCGACAGGCGAAGCAGAGACAAGGGGGGGCGGGGGGGGGGGATGGAGACCCCCCGCAGAGGCGGAGGACGCGCCCCCTGCCCTCCACCCAGGGAAGCGCGCCGCTTACTTTATCTCACTCGGGCTGGGCTGGCGGGGGCGCCGCGGGGCGTGCGCTCCGGGGCTCCGGGGTCTCGGCGGCGCAGGCAGAGGGCTCCGGGGCGGACAAAGCCCGGTCCCGGCCTGGCCAGGCGGCGCCGCCGCTCCCGGAGCTGGGCGAGACCACCGCGAGCGGGGGAGGATGCGGGATGCGGGATGCAGGCGCCGCGGCCAATTGCGGCGCGGGAAGAAGGACTGGTGCCATGGCAACAGCCAATGGCGGCCCCAGGGCGGGGACCAGCGGCGGCAGCGGGACGTCGCGCCTCCGGGCGGGTTCAGGGACTGCGTGTGCAGAGAGGGGGGGTGAACCCCCTCCAAGGGAAAGGGGCGCCCCGAGGTCTAGGACCCCGCGTCCCCCACCCGTTCCGGAGTAAAGCGGCCTTAAGAACCTCCCGCAGCTGGATCAGGAGAATTCAGAGTGAAACATCCAATCTGGGATGTTACATCAGAATTTGGGGGGGCGGGCAGGAGCCAGGTCAGCCCCTCCCCACGGATCCAGCCAGGCCTTGTGCAGATGGGTGAAGGCGGGGCAGGGCTGAGGACCCAGGCTGGATACCCCAGCCCCTGCCACCAGGGAGGGCCATGGCTGGCACGAGGGCCTGAGCATGGGGGATGGGCAGGCATGCCGAGAAGCACTTGCGACCCTGGCATTTCTCACTGTCTCCCTGGCGGAGCTTCTCCGTGGGCATCTGCCGTGACTCCTGTCCACCCCCACGTCGCTCGGTCTCTTTCAGTCTCTGTCTCCCTGTGTCTCTGTCCCTCATCACGCTCCTATTTCACCCTCACAGAAGGGGAGGCCGAAGATGGCGGGGCCTGGGGTCCCGGCTGTCTCAGATCCTCCATGGGACCCCAGAGCCGCTTCAGGGTCTAAAACCCAGACCCCGAATCTCGCGGCTGCGGCCAGTCCTTCCCACCTCAGACACATGCACGCCCGAGGACGAAGGAGGCTCTGGGCCAGGAGACGGGTTTTAGGGGGCCTGCCTCTGTCTTTCCTGGCTGGGAGGCCAGGGCAAATCATTTGTCCCTCAGTAAAATGGGGAGGTGGCTGCAGCCTCAGGGCTGGTGCAAGGAACGATGGGACGGGCGGCCAAGGGCACAGCGACCACACTGTTTTCCATTGGGTTTGCTGCAGGAGGCCCCATGTGCCCGTCCTGGGCTGGCAATGCTGGGGGCCCTGAGAGGAGCCTCGAGAGCCAGACACAGCAGTCCCCAGCCTGTGGGGCTTGAGGACGGGGTGCAGTGGGCAAGGGGGCCCTTTCCGGAAGCTGGGAAGGCTGCACAGAGAAAGGGACACTGGTGCTTGGCCTCTTCGGGATGAAGAAGAGTTGGCCATGGAGGCAAGGAGGGGAATAGCATTCCAGGCTAAGGGAACAGTGTGTGCGGTTTCTGGAGCTGGGATCAATGGGTTTCTGGTGGGGCTGGACCAGGTCGTTGTGAGGGGCTTAGAGCAGGGGCAGTCCCTGCTGACCGCAAAGAGCAGGACAGAGGGGGTGGGGAAAGGACAGAGCCCGGGGCCCCAGCTTTACTCTACCTTGATTCCCCTGCATGACCTTGGGCCTCCCTCTCTCTGGCCTCAGTTTCCTGTTTTGTTGACTGGGAGGTGGGTTGGAGAATCCTTGCCCATACAGAACTAAGTCTTACCTCCCCCACCCAGTCTCAGAGGCCGCTGCTCCCCAGGCCCCTCTCAGCCAAAATCTTAGAGGGGTCTAATGGCCAGCCTTGTCCTCATACATATGAGGACACTGAGGCTGAGGCTTGAGCCAGGGAGCGCCCTGCTGGAATTCACTTGTGAGCCTCACCAGCCCTGGGCACTGGAAGGCTGAGGGCACCTGGGACTGAGACCGCAAGATGCCCTTGTCCCCACGCCTCTGGAACATCGTATCTCTGACGCCCCTGCTCCTCCTCCTCCTCCTCCTCAAAAATCCCTGACCCTGTAAATTCTTGAGCCACAGACTCAGGCATCACTGGAAATCCGAAAACCACAGAGCCTTGGGAAACCCTACAGCACCCCAGGACCCCAGTCCCAGTTTTGGGGGAATGAAAGAGACCCCTCAATATACAGTACCCAGGCCTAGCGGGGGGGCCCTTCCCAGATACCCTCCTGGGGCCCTCCGTGCTCCCTACCGCTGCAGTTGAATCATGGGGCTCGCTCATCCGCACCCTCACCAGAGACCTCCCTTCCCCCACCGCCATCCCGGCATCTGGCCAGCACACAACACGGTCACTCAGAGTGTCTTTGAGTCTTCTGATCCTGACCTCAGCATCAATTCCCACTTGATGCCCCGCCCCTTTTCACTGACCCTCCGCCGCGCCAGGGGCTGGGGGTAGGACCCGGGGTGCCCC
Source organism: Potos flavus (assembly GCA_028534135.1). Taxonomy (NCBI): domain Eukaryota; kingdom Metazoa; phylum Chordata; class Mammalia; order Carnivora; family Procyonidae; genus Potos; species Potos flavus. The sequence goes on along the minus strand of CM052898.1, from coordinate 524,969 downwards.
CCCCTCAGAGCTGGGGTGGGGCCGAAGGAAGCGGGAAGGCACCGGGTTTGTCCTGCGACCAGAGATGGGGCGCGGGCTGGGTGATGGAGCAGGGCCCTGACGGGTGAGGAAGGGCTGCCACTGGAGATGGGGGAGTGGTGGGGCCGCGCCCCCGACACCCGATCGGGGTGGGTCGCCTGACAGGGTTCTGGGCCTCAGTTTCCCCGGGCGGGGAGGGGGCGAGCGAGCGTCCCGTCAGCACCGCGGACAGCTCCCCCATCGGCCTCCAGGCCGGGTCCTCCGCTGACTCCTCCGCCCGGCCCTCAGGCTCAGCCCTGCTGAAGCCGTGACCTTGGGCTCCCCGCCGCGCCCCCAGCCTCAGTTTCCGCTTAAATTGGGGATGTTAGAGCCGCAGGGTTCAGAACGACTACAGAGGCGGCCAAAGCGCTCGGGCCCGGTGGGATACATATTATGAACCTCAGCGTCCGCGAAAGTCGGAGTCGGCCCTACGCTGGGAGCCCAGAGGGGAAACTGAGGCCGAAAAAGGTGCAGGGCGTGGTCCGGCCTCTACCCGCCTGTATAGGACGGACCCTCGGCAGGACGGTCCCCCGTCGCGGTCCCCCCGCCCAGCAGCTCTCTGTCCGCGCAATGGGGAGGGGTCCGAGGGGTCTCCCTCGGAGACCGGGAGCTGGGCCCGGCGAGGCCACGCTTGCGCAGACCCGGGGTGGGGGGGTTCGCTGCGACGCGGGGGAGGGGCTCCCAGCCAGGCGAGCAGCCTGAGGCAGTTTCCCTGGCAACGGTCTCCGCGGCGACGGCGCGAGACCCCAGACCCGTCAAGCCTCGTGCGCTTATCGGAGCGCCCCCCACGCCCTACCTGGTCCCCGAAGAAGGCCGAGTGCAGCAGGCTCAGCAGCCCCAACAGCCCCATGGAGCCGCGGCCGCCCCGGACCAGCCTGCGCCCCGCCCTCGGCTGCTCGGATGGGGTGGGGGAGAGGCAGGACGAGACTCCCTGCGCCTGCGCAGAGGGACTGCGGGGAGGGCTCGCTCGGCGGGGCCGGGGCGGGGACTCCTGGGGAGGAGGGGGCGACCCACGAGCGGGTCTGCCGGACTTCGCAGGAGCGGGGGGAGGGAGCCTCGCGGGACTGAGGACTCGGGAGCACAAGGTGGGAGACTGGAGAGGAGTAGGGGGAGGAAGAGGGGGCGGGGCTCACGGCGGGGGGTCTGGGAACCCGGAGCGCGAGGGGTACCGAGGAGAATGGAGCTTTCGGAAGGATGGAGGGCGGCGCTGCCTGGCGGCCGCTGTCCACTGCCCGCTGGGAGAGTGGGCCCGCAGTAGCCGGGCTCGGGCTGCGCGCTCAGTCCATTAGTCATTCGGCAAACAGGCGCCGCGCGCCTCCTTTTTGCCGGACTCCGAGCCGGGCGCTGGGTACGGAGCGGGTTTGTTGGCGCGCACCACTCGGAAACACAGCCAGTCATTTAACCAACATCCATCAAACACCTGCTGTATGCAGCCAACAGTCAAAACCCAGCTCGTGGGGGGAGCCTGGTGGCTCAGTGGGTTAAAGCCTCTGCCTTCGGCTCAGGTCATGATCTCAGGGTCCTGGGATCGAGCCCCGCATCGGGCTCTCTGCTCAGCGGGGAGCCTGCTTCCCCCTCTCTCACTGCCTGCCTCTCTGCCTACTTGTGATCTGTCAAATAAATAAAATCCTTAAAAAAAAAAAAATCCAGTTCGTGGGAAATGGGCACCCTGGGAGGAGGGGAAAGGATAGTAAGCCCGCTCCCGGCGAGCGCGGAAAACAGCCCGGAGGTTGGGGGCGTGGGAGGCCACGGGGAAGGGCACTTAATAGGCCCCACGAAGAGCGACCCGGTACAAGGAGCAGCCAGCGCGAAGGGAGGAGGCAGACTGGGACGAGGTGTGTGGGGGAGGGGTCGTGCAGGGTCCCGTGGACGTGGGAGGACTGAGGCCCTTCCCCCCGAGGCAACGGGGATGCGGGCACAGCAGGGCCCGGCCCGACTCGGTGCTCGCCGGCGCCCCCTGGCGGCGGCAGGAGGACAGGGCGGAGGGCACCGTGCTGGTCCAGGAGAGGTAGGAGGTGGAGGGGAGTCACGGAGGGGCGTTACTAGGAACTGTGCGAAGTCCTGGAAAAGCAAACAAGCAGCAAGAGAAGGGCACTACGTGGGCCTCCGCAAGCGGGTGCCGTGAACCCGTGGTAGGGTACTCGCGCAGAGGGCACGGCTCCTGCAAAGGCTGGCAAGTGAGAACTAGCGGAGCAGGGAGGATGCAGGCCGGCAGGGCCTCGTGGGGCGCTCGAGGACTCCGGGCGCCGTCCTGGAGCCCGCGAAGTGCCGGAGTGAACACCTACTTGAATTTCAAGTTGACGAACAGGTGAGAAAGAGAGGAGAAGGGGCCAGATCTAGAACCGGCTCCGAGCGCAGCTGGCCAGCTGGGCGGGGGAGAGCAGTTGGAGCCCCGGGCTGGGAGCTGCCTGGGGCGGAGGTGGAGGACATGGCGGGCTGGGAGAGTGAGCGCGGGGGACGCATGTGGGGGTGCAGCCCAGTGGAGCTGGACCAGAGGCTCAGATTCAGAAGGGCCCAGAGGCAGGAACGGGGCCTCAGGCCAACGGAGGGGCCGCGGGGTGAGACGGCCATGATGACGCGGGATCCTGCCCCACAGCCTGACCTCATGAGCGCCCTTCCCGGCCTGGAGTGCCACATGCCGGCCGGGCTGTGCGCCTCCGTCTCGGAAAAACACAATTCCCTTTGCTTGTAACGCTAGCAGGCCCGGTCCCCTAGTCCTACCTAACTGGTTAATAAAAACTCAAACTGCAGAAAACTAACCGCGGTGACCACTGACCACTCCCACCCTGAGCCCACTAAGGGGGCCTGTGGTGGCCATGCTGGAAGCTTCCAGTGAGGGTTAAAGGCCCTAAAGGGGGCACAGGTGACACCGATGCTGTCACGGGGAGGGTTCTGCTTGTCTTTATGCACCACAAGGAACTGTTAAACAAGGTCGTGGTGTGAAAGCACAGGCGGCGGGCCCTTCAGTCCCAGGGCTGGTCTGGCCACCCCCTCGAGCTGTGGGCACCAACCCCTGGCTGGCGTCCACTGCCATTCCCACGCCTCTCACGCTGAGGACCTCAGACACCAGTCTGCACACGCCTTTTGTCCTGCAACATGGACTCGGTGGCCTGAAAACTGCCCGTTTGTAGGCTTCCATGCTCAGGGCCAAAAACCACCTTCCAGCGAAGGCACGCATTCGCCCTGGGCTTTCTTCTCCCCCTTGCCAATCTTACGTAGAAAACATTGCTTCTACCCAATTTCATTTAATTATAAAAATTCCAAAAAAGGACACCTGGGTGGCTCAGTCGGTGAAGCAGCTGCCTTCTGCTCAGGTCAGGATCCCAGAGCCCTGGGATCAAGTCCTGTATCGGGCTCCCTGCTCAGTGGGGGGGCTTCAGCCTGCTTCCCCTCTGCCTGCCACTCCCCCTGCTTGTGCTGACAAACAAAATCTTAAAAAAAAAAAAAAACACCAACTCCTAATTAAAAAAAGAAAAAAAAATTCCAAAAATAAGGTAAGATTTAAACAGAGAAGCAGATCCTGAACTCTAGGAACAGGGTTGCTGGGGGGAGGGGCTAAGCGGGAGATCAGCACAGAGGAGGGCATGTGATGGAACCAACACGGGGCCTTCTGTACAAGTGACGAATCACGAAATTCCACCCCTGAAACGAACACAAACTCTACAGCGAGCCCCATCTTCTCTTGGCTGGGCCGCACGGCCCGTGAGTCCGAGGTCGCACAAATGCTTCCGCGGTTCCCAGGGACGGGAGTGCGGGTGGTAGCCGGCATCTTGAACCATGGCTGTGACACCACGGAGCGCCCACCTGCTTCGGTGCACGTCCCATCTAACACACCCCGAATCCGCGACACTGACTCCCAAGTTTGTGGTCAGCCTCTCCGTGGTCGGACCTGGGTCAGGGGGCTGTCACCAAGGCCCCCGGCCCCTCACCTTTGCCATCTGGAGGAGTCCCTCCTACCAGCCCGCACGGCCTTCCCCGGCCTCCCTTCCCACCAGGCCTGGAACCAACCGTTTCTGCATGGCACCTCTGGGGGCTTTAGGAAGGGAAGCTGAGCCCAAGCATTGGGATTTTGCCTGTTCAGCCGCGCGGCCCCATTTCCTGCAGGGCTCTGTAAGAGCATGGGGCCCCAGGGCAAGTGCCCGATGGGCTGCCGGTACCTGCAGGCTGCCTGGTCTCCACACTGTGGCTCCTCTCCCGAACCGGAGGATCCTGCGCCATGCTGTCACACAAGCACACCTGTTGCTTTTACCGCCCTCTACTAAAAACGACAAACACGAGGACCCCAGCTTTCTCACGACTTAACCAACTCCAACTCAAGAGATTAACAGTGTAAGCAAATTATGCTGCAACCCAGAGATTAAGCCCAGAAACAAAGCAGCCAGAGGTGACAGCAGTCACCATGGGGGGGAGGGGGAGCGACAGGAAGCTCCCTCCCCCTCGTGCTCCGGACGCCAGCTCTGCGCCCTGGCCATGCCTCACCTCCAGAAATGGAAACCTCACCACTGCTGGATGCGTAGTAAGCACCTATCCCCGCTGTCCCCATGTCCACTTCCTCAGGCCAAAGCCAGGCTACCACCTCGCCTCCCCCCCAAAACAGGATCCCCGTCAGCGAGTCACGGGAACGCTGCCTGGACAGTGACACCCGGTCTCCTGAGGCATCTGCCACCTCGGACTGCACGTCTTCCCTGTCGTGAAGGAGACAAATCGGAGCAGAGACACCTGAGGGAGCAGGGCTGAGACCCTTCATCAAATCCTAAGGGGGCCCTGGGTGAGCCCAGCCATGGGACACGACGGGAGACCCAGGGGACTGGAGAGCGGCAGGCAGCAGCGCGAGCGACACGGGGCAGGTGTGCAGCTGGAGGGAAGGGAGAGGCTCGAGGCGTGCGAAGGCTCCTGCGATCACACGCTTCAGCTGTGGAGACCACCCCCAGGACGGAGACCGTGGGAGGAGAAGCCCCAGACGGGCATGGCAGCTCCACCCGGTGGGTCTGAGGCTGAAGGGTCTGGAGGCCGGGGCCTGAGACAGCGCAGGACCCCGGACTTGTCTCAAGGTGCCAACAATCCGAGGCAAGCGCAGCCATGTCCGTGCCCACAGCAGGAAACCAGGGCCACGACGGGCACAAGTCTTGGGAGGACCCGAGGCCCCAGGTCGCGGGCGCCAGGAAGGAAGGAACGCTCAGACTCGGGACCAGACAGGTCTGTGCCTTTATTGCGCCGAGGGGCTACTTGAGAGGGATGAAGCGGGACGAGTGAGTGGCCCCGATGCCCGGCCTGCCGTGCTTCACAGGCTTGTAGGTGATGGAGAACTCGCCCAGGTAGTGGCCGATCATCTCGGGCTGCGGGGGCGAGCCGGGCAGGGCGTCAGGTGACCGTGCGTGGACAGGACCCCCACTCCCCCCCCACCCAGCCCACACGAACCTTGATTTCCACCTGGTTGAAGGTCTTGCCGTTGTAGACCCCCACCATGCTGCCCACCATCTCCGGCAGGATGATCATGTCCCGCAGGTGCGTCTTCACCACCTCGGGCTTCTCCATCGGCGGCGCCTCCTTCTTGGCCTTTCGCAGCCGCTTGAGCAGCGAGTGCTGCTTCCTCCGCAGGCCGCGGTTCAGCCGGCGCCGCTGCCGCGCGCTGTACAGCTGCATCAGCTGCTCGCTGCGGGCGGGCAGAGCGGGGGGCTGAGCCCGGAGGGACCCCCGGGAGCCCCCGGCCAACCCCCCAGCAGCCCGCCCGGCCCACGACCCGCCCGCCCGGCCCAGGACCCCCCGGCCGCCCGCCCGGCCCACGACCCGCCGCCCCGCCCCCGGCCGCCCCTTACTAGGACATGTCCAGCAGCTGGTCCAGGTCCACACCGCGGTAGGTGAACTTGCGGAATGTGCGCTTCTTCTTTTGCTCCACTTCCGCCTGCGCGGGCCGGGGCGCGGGTCAGAGCGGGGCCCGAGGGCCGGCCCGCCAGCCGCCGCGGGGCTCACCCAACCCGGCCTTCCCGACACCCTCCGGGCCCACCCCGCGCCCCCATATCCGGCGGCCCCAAAGGCGGAGAGGAGGCTGCCGCAGCCAAGCGGCCTAACCCCGGCCCTCATGGCGCGGCCAAACCGCCGATGGCGTCGGATGCGCCGGGAACAGTCGCGCCAACCCACGGAACTCACCATCTTGTCAGCTCTCCGGAAAGGACGGCTCCCTCGGCGCCTGCGCAGTTATCACGAGGGCGCCCGCGCGCCCCGCCCCTCGGCCGCCCGCGCGCACGCACTTCCGCTTTCTGGGCGGAGGAGCGCGCCCTCTGCTGGCCGGAGGGCCGAGGCTGCGCAGACTGAAGGGACCGCCGCCTTTCTTCGGGGCTCCGACCCCGGGGGCTGGGGCTGGGTCGGCCGCCTTGAGTTTGGGGCTCATGGGACACGTCGCTGGCCCTCTCGGAACCTCATATTCCTGCAACCCTATTCCAGCCTCGGTGTGCGGGTTCAGGCCCAGCGCCGCGCGGGAGCTGGCGCTCCAGTGGGGGCGGCGGGTCAGTCCGGGGCGAGGAGGAGAAGCCGGGGGAGGCCGGGGGGGCGGGACGCGGGCTCTGCAGGTACTCCAGAAGGCGCCCCCGATGGGGACCAGCCAGCCTTCAGCACACGAAGTCACGTAACCGCCGTGCACGGCTGGGTTTCTGTAACACGAGTGCGGGTCTAACAGGGACAGCGCGCAGGGGACGGGGGCGGGGGGGAGCTGTCACCCGAGGAACTCGAGCAGATTCACTGCGCACAGCGGCCAGAAGGGGAAGCGCCCCAGTGTCCATCCATGGATGAAGGATACACACAGTGGGGTCCATCCCCCCGCGGGAACACGATCCAGCCTCGGAAAGGGAGGGACCCAGACCCAGAAGGACACACCCCGCAGGACCCCACTCCCAGGAGGTCCCCGGAGGAGCCCCGTCCACGCAGACAGAGAGGAGAGGGTGGGAGCCGGGGCTGGGGCGGGGGGTGGGGGGTGGGGGGTGGGGAGTCCGTGCTTCGTGGGGACAGACTCTCCGTGTGGGGAGATGGAAGGTTCTGGAGCCCAGGGGGAGGGGAGGGGAGGTGTGAGCGTGCTTCCCGTCGCCGAGCTGTGCGCTTAGAGACGGTTATGATGGCAAATCTTAACGTACGTTTTGGCAGAATAAAAAGAAAACAAACCAAAACATATGGTTAGCGTTAGAGCAGCCTCTAAGAAAATAATTCAAAAAATACGGAAAAAAGTCATTGAAAGAATTACAACGGTACACTAGAAAATACTTAATGCAAGAACATCCACAGAAGCATGGAGAACCAAGAAGCCCACACAGTGGACGGAGAAGGGGTGAAAGGGCAGCGGGAGGCCCAAGCGTAGGGCACCAACACGGAGCAGCTGGGATGGACGGGGCGTCGGGCGGGGTGAGACCCCTTAGAAGGAGCGAGCCAGTGGACCGCTGGGAGGGGTGGGCTGGGTGCCGCGGCCCCACCCAGCGGACCACGGGGTCGGTTTCCCTGTGGGACCCGCAGCCCTGGAGCCTCCGGCCCCTGCCTGGCCTCAGGCCAGACTGCTGGGTGGGGTTTGGCTTAGACCCACCCGTAGCTTTGTGGGGAGCTGGGGGGCTGGCTTGGACGGAACAGGAAGTCGAAGGAAGCGGGGCCTCCTCAGCCACTTCCACGATCCTGTGGGTAGAGCCCGTTCAACTACCAAATTAGGGGACGTCCCTCCCTGTCTCCCGTGGGGCACAAGCACAGGTCTGGGGGCCTGAAGCTGTCCTTCGGGGCACGAGGGGGCTTGCCCATGCTCAGCAGAGCGAGGTGTGGTTCCCGGAGCCCCTGGCCAGCTGGAAATGCCTGCATTGTTTGCCTCGGTGCCCGTTTGCCAGGGAACCTTACCTTTGCAGAGGATTAATTTCACAAAAGAAAGGAGCTAAGGGGGGCGTCTGGGGGGCTCAGTCATTAAGCGTCTGCCTTCAGCTCAGGTCATGATCCCAGGACCCTGGGATCGAGCCCCCAGCGGGCTCCCTGCTCTGAGGGGAGCCTGCTTCTCCCTCTCCTCCCTGCTTGTGCTCTCTTGCTATTTCGGTCACTGTCTCTCTCTTGCAAATAAATAAAATCTTTTAAAAAATTAAAATAAAATCTTGACGGTGGTCTTTAGAATGACCTAATAATGACCTCCAAAGACCAGGACCTGGGACGTGTCCCCTCCCGCGGCAGAGGGGACCTTGTCAGGACCCCGAGGTGGGGGTGACCCTGGGTTCCCGGGGGGCCCGGCGTCCTCATCAGGTCCTCACGAGAGGGAGGCAGAGGGCGAGAGTCGCAGAGACGGGCAGACCCCGCGCTGCTGGCGGGGAGGATGGAGGGGGGCCGTGGGCCAGGAGAGGGCAGGAGCCGGGTCTCCCTGGGGCCCCAGGGGGACCAGTGCTGCCCGCGCTGGGGTTTCAGGACTTCTGAGCCTGGAATGGTCAGAGATTCAGTGTGTGGTTTAAACCCTAAGCTGGTGGCAGTTAGTGACAGTGGCCCTGAGGCCCCCCACACGCTAGAACAAGGGAGGCTCCACCCATTCTGTTCCTGGCTGATTCCCAGGGCCAGCCTCCCGGAACGCTGGAGTCCCTCCCACTCTTACAGAGGCTAGCCCAGAGCCAAACGAGTCCTGTGTGCGGGTGAACTCTGCCTCCCCTCCCTGTCACTCACTGAGGGTCGCAGCCCCTTCTGTCCAGGGAAAGGGGCAGGAACGGAATATCCAGAACGTCCGGGGCTGGAAAGGCCTGGCAGACCCCTTACCCGCCAGGCCCTTGTGTGAAGCACAGGGTGGGCTGGGGGTCCCAGCTAGGATGGCCGGGCCCCACCGGGTGCCCCCGGGGCGTCCACCTTCAGCTCTAGGGGCTCGGGCCCCCATGCTGCCTCCTGCCAGCCCTCAACTGGGTGTCCCGACGCCCACCCCGTCCACGTCGATGCCCCGATTTGTGGAAAGGTGAGTGTCACTCCCGTGGGACGGGGGAGGCCTGGCCAGTCCCCACCCAGCTCGGTCCAGGCCCCTTTCCCTTGGCACTCAGTGAGCGGCCACTGAGCCGGGGCCCCCGGGCCCCCTCCCCACTGGATCGGCAGCCCTAGGCCACCCTAAATACACATCGGCCACCACGCCGAGACCCTAGGTGCCCCAAGGTCGGGCCCCGGGCCCCCACTCGAGCGGGCCTCGCAGGTCCTCCTGTGGGGACGCACAGCCGAGAGCAGGGAGGGAACAAAAGGACACAACGTGGGTTTCTAATCCAAACGCACTTGTCTTTATTCAAACCAGGGTCCAACTGGTCAGTGGGGACGCCGACACCACGTGCACGCGAGAGCGGCTGACAAGGCCTCCCTGTCCCTGCTGCAGGGGCGGGCGCGGGGCGGCGCTGGCGGAGGCGGGGCAGGCGCGGCCCCCACAGCGCACCCGGCCTGGCAGGTCAGTCGACAAAAGCAAGGAATAAACAAAAAACAAAACACGCTCAGTAGACTTCTTCTGTAAGCTCCCAGAGTTTCTGGACCGACGAGCCCCAACCCTCAAAGCCAGGAGTGAGGCACTGAGAACACCCCTCACCGCCACCAGTGCCGACGGAAACCCTGCTTTAAATTAAAAAATAAGCCAGTATACATCGTAGAAAATTTCTCTTAAAAATCTCACAATTTGTAAATGTATATTTTTTTCTTTAACATAAAAGTTTACAATATACGGTAAAACAAAAGGCTCAGGAAAATAATTTCAAAAAAAAGGAAGAAAAAGAAACCTGAAGTTTTGAATTAAAGCTGAAGACATTTTTTTTTAAACCCTGTTGTTGAACCAGTGACTTTTTTTTATTGTGCTGATGGGTTAGAGAAAGAAATATATTTAAAAACTTCAGTCCAGACACCCACAGCCGCCTCCAAAAGCCTCTCGCCCCCCTCCCCCCACCGTCGAGTCGCTATTTTTCTGCCAAGTTTGTGATTGTCACGAGTTCACAAGTTCTAAATCCTGGGTCTCAGCCGCCCCGACGTCCGCAAGGCGCCGGCCAGCTAGCGTCGGTACGGGTGGAATCCTTGCACGTTGTGGTTCTGACCTCGTCCAAAGCCACTGCCGCCGGCGGGGGGGCCCCCCGAGCCTGGCACCGAGGGGCCCCCGTAGGAGGGGGGCTGCTGGCTGGGGTCTGAGAAGCCCTGTCCGAAGCCGGCCAAGTCCTGTCCGTAACCTGCAGGAAAAAAGCCTGGTGAGCCGGGGCTGGACGGCAGCTCTGCGCCCACGGCCGAGGAGGGGTCCACGCCCGCACAGCCCAGCCTGCTCCCCCACAGGACCCCGACTGCTGTCTCCGCACAGAAGGAAAAGCAGCTCAGAGACCCCGAGGACCCCTGGTCTGTCCCGTCCGTCCTCGGCCTCGCCTCCCCACCCGTTCCCAAGGACCCGGGGCTGGGCCCTGACGGCCCCATCTGAGCCCCTGCAAACCTTTGAGCTTGGAGACGGAAGAGCACCGCGCCTGGCTCGGTGGCCGGAGGGCTTCTAGGAAGTTTATTTTTGAGTGGAATGCATGGGGAACTGACGCAGCCCCCAGAATCTAAGAAAATGTCAGACTAGCGCCAGGCCTCCCCCCGCCCCGGATGCCCGCCAGACCCGAGACAGTCCTTCCCGCAGAGCTGGCCCGATCCGGCAGCGTCGGGAGAACCGGCAGGGGCGGGCAGAAGCTCCGTGCCCGACGCGGGGCGGGAGTGCCTCGCGGGGAACATGCTGCCGGAGACTGCCGGGGCCGGGCAGGTCCCCGCCAAACAGGACCTAGACCCTGCACTGCTGACCTCAAAAGGCACGGGAGGCGCTTCTGGAAAGGGGAACAGCGCCAGACCGCACACCTGGGATGAAGGCGTGTCCCGGGGCCCCGGGGTCCCAGCAGAGGGTGCGCGACGGCACGGGGTGCCTGGGGCCGTGGCCAGTCGAGAGCCTCGTCCCGGCGAGGGCCCCGTCCCGAGGGCACCGCCGGGTCCACCCCCGCCCGGGGCGGCCGCTGCCTGGGCGCAGGCCGAGTGGGGGGCGTGGAGGAGGAGGCGCCACCTACCTAGGCCACATCACTGCTCAGCCTGACCATAAGAGTGTAAACAAAGTATGGGCCCGAAGCCCGGCGGGTCTGGAGAATAGGTACCCAGGCCTGGCGAGAGACGAGACCAGGGTGACTACCCCCAGGGCAGCCGCAGCAGAGGGGCGGGGCCGCGCTGGCGGGCGGCACACCCCCACCCAGGGCTGCTCGCACCCCCAGACGCGACACGTCCTGCTCCGGGGGGCGGGGGGGGGGGCAACCCAGGTGCTCGGGGACCGTGGCCGGCACGGCGCCAAGGGGGACAAGACTGCACGATGCCGGGCAGCTGGGAGCGGCCGGCCAGGGATGGCGTTAGAGGCCAAGAACAGCTTCAACCTGCAGACACTGTGGTCTCGGGCCAAACGGTCTGAGCGATCAAGTGGGAAGGGCGGACCCCCGACGAGGAAGTGGGGGCTGACGCTGCAGCTCGTGCAAGAGCCCTGGGAGGCCTGGCGACAGGCAGCCCCGCCCGCGTGGCCCCGCAGGGGCGGCAGGAGACCCCCGGCCACCGGGCCCGGCCCTGTCCTCGCGGGAGCTCCTCCCACAGGCCACAGCTCGCCACCCTGTAGACCCCAGGCTCAGAAGCACCTCCTCGGCGCCCAGCCCCTCGAGTGAGGCCCACGGTAACACCCTGGCCAGTGCCTGCCGCCGACCAGAGCCACGAAGCCACGTGGCCCACAGGCGCCCGCCCCGCGCTCTGCACTCGGAAGAAAATGCGACAACCAAGGAACGGGGGGTGCCCCGAAAGCCCCCGTGCCGTCCTCTTGGGGGCCCCGAACCCACGGGCCCCGGAACATCGGCTGCACAATCAATGCTTTTCTAAGACTAGTTCCCTAGCCAAAACCCGAGAAACCAAAACCCTGTTTGTGTTTACTCTGCGTGACCCTCTGCAACAAGCCCCCTCGGAGCGGGCCCCCCCGCCACATTCACGCTGGCGGGGTGGGGGTGGGGGGGAGGCCGGAGGGGGCGGGGCCAGGCCCTCGGCCCCAGGCCGCGCCTGCAGGTCTCCTACTCACCGTACTGACTATAGGGGAAGTCCGGCTGGGCCGTTGGAGGCTTGCTCATGTCCGGGGCGGCCTGAGACGGAGGCGGAGGGAAGGCCAGAGGTGCTGCCCCTGGAGTAGCAGGCGGAGGAGGGACCCCCGGCGGGGCGAATTGATCCGGTGGGGGAGGCGGAGGCCCGTAGCCGAAGCCTGCACACAAACAGGAGAGACAGACCAGACACGGCGCACGACCACGGCCCAGCCTACGGGCAGCCATCCACACCACTTCCCGCCGAGACCCGCCAAGCAGCCAGGCCTGGAGGCTGTCCCTAGCGTGGGCTTGGGGCAGCCTGTCGCCCCCGCCCCCAACAGCCAGTGCGAGGCAGGGACCCCACGGGCAGTGGTGTGAAAGGATAAAACCCGCCTGGCACAAACAGCAAGCCTTCCGCTCGGTCCTAGGGCTCGACACCCTGCTCCTACCCACCCGTCTTCTACTTAGAACCACAACCAGACGCGGCCCAGGCCAGGGAGAGGCACACCTCTTCCGTGAGCGGCCAGGCAGCTGTCCCGTGGCCTGACCCAAGCCGGGGTGCACCCCGACAGGACACACCCCGACCCCCAAGCCCTTCCCGGCAGGACTGCGGGACCGGCGAGGCCGGCCGCGTGGTGTGCGGAAATGACAGCAGCCCGCCACGGCGGGTCAGGAGGGGACTGCTGGTCACTGCTGGGGACCCAGCCGCCAGGCAGGTGCCCCAGCGCGGAGCCGAGCACAGACCAAGGCTCCGGACGCACTCAAGCCCCTCACTGCGGAGTCACGACATCAGGTCCAGATGCCCCAGCGAGGGGGCACACTTCCCTCTCACGACAGGCGTGCCACGCACAGCCCTCCGAGCAAAGGGACCAGGACAGGCGGCACCCCAGCCACGTGCCACAAGCCAAGTGCCAGGCACAGGCTGCAGGGATGCATCTCGTGGGGGGGGGGGCAACCCCGCTCCAGGGGCCCGCAGGACTTACTGAACTGTGGGGGGGCACCGTAGCCCTGTGGAAAGCCCTGAGGAGGGGGGAACCCTCCGGGAGGGGTGGACACGATGTAAGAGGTGAACGGTGGGGGCGGTGGGGGAGCTCCTCTCCCTGCAGGCGGCGGTCCGTAGCCACCTGGAACACAGGACACAGAGGGGAGTGAGGGGCAAGGCTGTGGCGCACGCAGGCCCCCCAGGGGCCCACCCATCGCAGACTCCGTTCTCCCTCGGATGCCCACGAATAAGCACTTACCGATTGCCTGTCCTGCTGGAACCCACATTCCTAAAGAGGAAAACAAAGAGGGTGGTGGGTGTCCTGTCCGAGTCCCGGACGAGCAGCCGACCCACCCCCAACAGCACTCGCTCTGCTGGCAAAGCGCTCCCGGAAACACCCTCCAGGGGCCTAGGGGCCCGGCGTCCTGCCGCCGCGCGGGCACCGGACGGCGTCCCTGCCCCGAGGAGGGCATCCGAGGAGCCCGTGGGGGACCGGGCACACAGGCATCCTGCTTCCACAACGGGAGGCTCCCCGAGACAGCCCTGTTCTGTGGGTCGGGCGGCCCCGGCTCTCCAACAGAACCCATCAGAAAGGATGAAGGGGACACCGTAGATTAGGGGCTCAGAGGTACAGGCGGCACCTGAGGCTGGGCGGTGGGAGCACCGGGCTGGCTAGCAGCCGAGTGCTGGGGGCAAGACCCTGGTCTCAGTAACTGGTCGCCTATGGCTGTCTGTCCGCCCCCCCCCCCCCGCCACGAAGACTTTAATTATCAGAGAGAGAGAACACAAGAGGGGGAGCGGCAGAGGGAGAAGCAGACTCCCCGCTGGGCAGGGAGCCCAACATGGGACTCGATTCCGGGACCCCGGGATCACGACCTGAGCTGAAGGCAGACACTGAACCAACCGAGCCACCCAAGCGCCCCTGGCTGTTTTATTTTGCGAAAAATGTTTTTAAAACAACTCTTCGAGTTTTGGCTGGCGGGGGGTGGGGGGAGCGGGCCAGCTGCCTCTGGGTGCAGACAGACCCACCCAGCCTCCCTCGGCCCCTCCCTGGACACATCCCGTCCCCTCTCTGCGTTTCTAAGGGAGGCAGGGGCTACCAGATCATGCCCTGGGGCCCCTGGGAACCTCGACCCTTCTGCCAAGTGACCTTAACCACCCCGCCGGCCCTTCACAGAGGCCCCGAAGGCCCAGCTAGCATCGGCCCAGAGCCCAGGGAGCAGGAGTGGATTCAGAGGGCCCGAGAGGCGGGTCTCTGGGCCTCCTTCCAGCTGGGCCAAAACCCCAGTCTCCCTCAAAGCATCTGATCTGAGCCCCTGTGATGGCCAGGCCAGGCCCACGTCCCACTCTACCCTCGCCGAGAACGGTGTGCCACAGGCTCGCTGTCGGGCAGAGACGGCCACCACAGTGCGGCACCTGCTGGGGGCGATGGCGGCAGGGACGGACTCCCCGAACCACCAGGGCCTCTCGTGGCCCCCTCAGACCAGCACGGCCGTCCTCCAGAGCCTGGCCCGTGGGGCGAGGACACTCACGCAGCCCCCGCGTCACAGGGAGAGAGAGCCATCTGCCCAAACCCAGGTGGGAACATGGCTGCGGCCCAAGCACACCGCTGAGGGTCACAGCACGCTCAGTGGACCAGGTGAGGACACGGACGCGGGCCCCTCTCTCCTCTGTGGGCCGGGGCACAGCGCCCCTCTGGGGCTTGCCGGAAGGTTTGCATCAGCCCTGGGGCTGGACGGGGAGGGAGCCCCGCCTCTGTCGTCACGTCGTCCCTCAAAGGCCCGCATGCCTGTCCAGTCAGCACGTCCCGCCTCCACGGGGGGCCTGCCGCCCCGCAGGCCTCCGAGGCGGCCGTCTGGGGACACGACCGGGTCTGGGTGCTGAAGCCTTACCTTGTGGGCCGTATCCTTGCTGCCACGTGGGCGGGGGCTGGCCTGCCCAGCCGTTGGCGGCACTGGGCACGACCCGACTGCCCCACTGGCTGGCGCCCGGCTGCCCCGGTGCTTGGCTCTTGCTGTCCCGCGGCTCAGCCCGTTTGACTTCCACCTGGACAAACGGAGCTCTGGTTTAGGGAGATGCCACGGGTCCCGGACCCCCTTCCCTTCAGACACACCCTCAAATAACTCATGACTACGCTTAGCATCTTATTATGACTTAAAACTAAATACTTAACTATAAACCTTATTTAGGCCAGTATTTTTTCTTTAAAAATTTATGATTTTTTTCCTGTTTTTTTTTTTTTGCTTAAAACATGTTTCTCAGGTACAACAGGTGCAACCGTAAGACGTGTGAGCCCCGCCCACTGCAGAGCACGGACGGAAGGCCAAGAACCCTCAGAGTTTCGTGTGACAAGGGTCTTTCAGTCAAGGTGAAAGGCCAGCTTTCTCCTTCGATGGCCTCGTCACCCCAGGGATACAGAGAGCAGGATGGAGCGAACAATCACAGCCTCTCCCCGGGCCTCCCCCGGGCCCCAGCGTGGCCGGAGCCGAGCTCCGCGGGGGCCGGACCTCCGCGGGGAGGAGCCAGGCCCAGACACGCGGGACCCTTCCAGAGCCCCCCCACCCTGCCTGTGCTTTGAGCTCATACCTGAGAAACACAGTTGGTTTACTTAGGTTTTTTATTTAAAATGTCTAATGGAAGATAAAGACTTACCTTCCCCAGGCTAACGCTTAAAGAATCTCAATTAACTCAAAATAATGTCAGAGGGAATGGATGTGATAAAGAGAATCTTACATTACATCTAACAAAAAAAGTAAACAAACATGCAATAAAATGGACATTTGAATCAGTAAGCAATCTTCATACTGTGTTAGGTCAGCAGCCCTGGACCCTTCCTCTTTTGGACGCTGTTGGGAGCCCCGAGGGGCCGGCGCAGCGGGAGCGAGCATGCGCACCCCACTGGCACCGAGCGCTGTGGACGCCAGAAGCCCCCCGCCCCCCCCCACGCAGCATTTCGATGCGGGCAGAGTGACGGCCCGGAGATCCCCCAATTACAGGGCTGCCTCAGCATCCGAGTCTCCAATTTTTTTTTTTAGTGATAAATTTTAATGAGAAGGAAGAGACAATAAATCCGCTTGGAGTCATCCTTGGGGTCTCATAGTCTGGTGGGCTAAGCGTTATGTGTTCAGAATTCCATCGGTTCTGCTTAAGACCCCTTTTTCCTGCTGGAGAATGAACAGGAAGTGGGACAGAGGCACAAAGACCCCACCTTCCTGACGCCCCAAGGACACTCCACGGATAAGAACAAAACCCCTGTCAGCTCAAGGCGATGTGGCAGCAGGACCAAGGGACCCGTTTCAAAAAACTCACATTAATGAGTCTTCACATATTCTCCTTAAGGGAATTTGGTTTCTGCTTACAAAGCAAAGCAATCCTTGTACGTTTTCTTCCCCCTAATTTTTACCCTCTCCCTATCAGAACACGATACAGCCACCAGCACTCCGGTTTTAATTAGAAGTGGGACCCAAGACCCTTACGGAGGCGAATCCCCACTGAGGAACCGAGGGGCTGCCGTGCCCACCAGTGAAGGTCAGGCATCGCGAACAGGGCGAGGCCGGGGGTTGCTGCCGGGGGCTGGGCCCCCACACGTGTGCACCTTACTTTAGAGAAGCTGCCTCAGTCTCCGCCCTGTGCTCCGTGCAGGCCACACTCAGACGCCGATGCGTCTTAGAAAACCGGCGCCAGCCGCCTGGAGGTGGGGGCAGATCCGTGCGCTCGGCAGCCTTTCTGCCCCTAGAGCAAGAGCAGGCCTCCTCCAAGTTCTCAATGTCACAGTACCTTAAGATACTGAACGAGGACTCCTTTGAACTTGTGTTCATAACTAGCATGCATCCTTGAAATCTGCATGCTAATTTTAAACTAAAAGCTTTAATGAACGTTGGAGCAAGATTTGTGTCTGGTGCTTAGTCAGGTTCAAATGCAACAAAACTTCAGCACCTATACACAAAAACAGCTCTGCGCTGGTGTGTTTATCAACTCTCGGGGAGCGGGCTGGGGGGCTGGGCTGGGGGCTCCGGAGACGGACGTCTTGTCCCAGGGGCAGGGCAGGTCAGTGGGAACAAGGCAATGCCTGCTGCCTGCGAGGCGCCCATGGGGACCACCGGAGCTTGGGGGGGCGTGCAGAGCAGGCTATTCAAGGGCAGAGACGGGAATCCTACAAAAACGTGGACCCAAAGCCTCTTGCTAACTCTAGGAGATCCCACAGTGCAGAATCTGTCCCAGCGATTCGTGTTAAAGTGAACGTCCCCAAGAGCTTAGGGGCCCCAGGGAAAGGAGGGGCAGGGGCCACGATCTGAGCCCGCCCACCTCCGTGGCAGCAACACAGTATGAAGATGAAACCAGAGGTCACTTGACTGCATGGAGTTAAGTACTACCGAGAGCATGTGGTTGGGACCGGAGTTTCACAGTAAGTGACCCAAGTAAAAAAAAACCAATCCTTCAGGATGTTTACGTCTCTTTCAGTTTGACACGGACCCTACTGTCAAAGGTCCGCTGCCCACCGCACGTCACGGGTGGCAGGAGGCAATTGGAATGTGGGACAGACATCTGAAGGAGTGGTCACTGAAACCGAGCCTGAGGCAACCTGCGATTTCACTGGAGGCCGGCCCAGGAGGCCCCCGCGGACCGCGCCCCTCGGCCGGGGGGCCGCCCCCCCACCCCGGGTCCCAGGTGATCCAGAGCGAGGGCTCCGGGAGGCGCTGCGCCGCAGCAGAAGCCTGCAGGCGGGCCGGGCCCCTGGCTGCTGCAGGAGCAGGGCCCGAGCCCACACAGCCGCACACCCCAGGCCGACTCGCCCGGCCGTGTTTCTGTTCGGGAATTGTCGTTTCCAGTGAAACCCCTAAATTGCCTGAGACTTGGTTTGGTCTTAAGGTAAAATAAAACTACAACTACACACTTTTTTGCCCATGATGTCGTGAAAATGCATGTTGACAGCCTGGTCCACTGATTGTTCGTCCTCGAAAGTAATAAATCCAAAACCTAGCCAACGACGAAGAGTGAATCAAGGTAGCAGGGCGTTGTGACACAAAACAGGATGATGAACAGTATCAGGGCCGGGCCGAGGGGTCGCCCAAGGGTTTCAGGGAAGCGGAGTGTGTGCGGCTGCAGGGCGGGGCCCGCGCCGGCGATGGAGCCGGGGTTCCGCGTGCAGACACGGTGGGAACCCCCGGGGGCTGGCCTCCCAGGGAGGGGCAGCCGGGGCAGGGGAGAGGCCCGGTGCGAGCCGGAGCACTCTGGAGGGGGCCGCAGCGCACCCCTGCGAGCAGGGCGGCGGCTGCGAGCTCCGCCTCTGGCGGGTGTGTGCCGTGGGTGCGCGGCTGCTTTTCTGAAACCCGAGATTCTCCCCCTCGGCTTGCAATTGGCTTTGCAACTAGTGCTGACAGCAGCCGTGTATACGGTTCTAGCGCGCTAACCAGAAGTACAGTATCTACACAGTTAGTGCCTCGCTAAGCTTAGCCAACACCGTTGGCTAAGCCCAAGGAGTCCTGCCCGAGTAACACACGTATGCATACAGGTGTCTACCTCACGGAGCTACGTAAGAAGGTGCACAGAGATACAGGCCACAACGGGTTCCAGCAGGTCAAACTCTGCTGGCAGCAGCAACAGCAAGAGGCACCGTGTCGTCAGAAAGAGAATTTTCAAGGGAAAAAAAAATTTAGCGTTTCCCAAACACAAGGAAGTGGCAGTATAAACGAAGTTTGGTTGGTCCGGGTGAGTGTGGCCGCCCGGCTACCGTGGCGTGTCTGGTCCTCAGTCGGCTGCACTGCCTCCCCGGGGCCCGTCTGACTAAGCGCGAGAGGAGGCGGGCGGCGGGCGGCCGCGGGGAAGGGCCGGAGGGGGCGCGGGCTGCGGGCGGCACCACAGAGCCTTGCACGGCCGATGCCGGAGCCTGGGTCAGGCCTGCGCCCGCTGGGGCCTCCAAGGGCCGCGGGGCCGGAGCGGGCAGGGAGGGGGCGTTGGGAAGGGGCAGCCAAGCCCGAGGCCTCTCGAGCTGCCGGGAGGGGGACGCTGGGGCTGCAGTCGCCGGGCCGTGGGGGGACGACTGCAGGCACAACCTGGGGGAGGGCGGGGGGGGGGGGGCAGAAGACAGCTCAGAAACTTGGGGATGACAGACTAGCAGGGACGGACACCTGGGACTCCGGTGACTTCTGACATGCCCCTGCACGCGCGTGTAGCCTGAGTGTGACTATGCACACACTCACACGAGAATCTGCACGCGGCGTGCGGGAAGGAGTGGAATCACGGCTGCAGAACGATGACGGCAGGACACACAGAAGGAGACAGAAGCTGGAGCCAGGGGTGGGGAGCGGGGGAGGACGCCAAAGAGAAAGGTGGGAGGCGAGCAAGGGCAGCGGCCAGGGCGAGGGGCGAGGTCGGGGCTTCACTGTCCCTGGCGAGACACATGCAGAACCCTCGGGACAAGGACAGGGACACTGTCTTAGATCAGCTGAGGAGGAGGAGGGAGGCGGAAGCCTGGGAAAGACCTGGGAAGGGGAGAAACCAGGATGAGCTCTCTGGGATGCCCCTCTAAGCCACTGGGGGGTTCCTGCCGTCACTTCCGCCCTCTGCCGGCCTCGTACTCACAGGGACCCTCAGAGCCCGATGTGGAGGACATCGTGAGCCCCCACGGGAACATGGGCCCCAAGGCCGAGCCCAAAGCGCTCTCCCCGCCAGCTCTTCCTGCCTGCACCCCCAGCCCCCGGCGGCCGGTGTGCTCCCCGGGCCCAGGGGGCCGGCTGGGGGGGTGGGACTCTAAGAGCAGCCCTCAGGACGCCCACGCCCTGAAGTTTCACGAGACCGGAGGCAAATGGTGGAACACAACATGGGTGATGAACAGCACGTTAAAAAGTTAACATTTTCTCAAAGTGCAGGCGTGTCTGCAACCATAGGGCCCGCGTGGTCCGTTAGAGCGCGAGCAGCGGTGCATCTCGGGTAAGGAGCCCCGGGGCGGGGCGTCTAGGGACGCGTCTGTCTGTCAAGAGGCGACATCACCACTGAGGCAGCGGACAGAGACACACTGAAACTTCGTTTACACCCCACTGGAGCAAAGCCCGTCCCCTCCTCTGACCGCGGGACTGGCCTGTACCTGTGTGATATAATTTAGCACCTGGAGAAGAGAGAGCTAAGAGATACCGTTAATCACAAACAATTCACGGAGAGAAAAGGAAAAACAACTTACTTAACATCACTGTACTTTACTATGAGACACTTAAGTACGTCACTAAGCATGTATGTCTACGTTAAAGTTAAGCTAAGACTTAACGGCTTAATCGACGTGAAGTGCGGATACGTCACTTATCATGGAGGAGAGAAGGATGGAAGTTCAAATGGCAAACTATTCTCCAGCATGGCGGGCGCACGCTGCGGCGGCGCCGGCTCCGCGCGCCGGGGGGGCCTCCGACGGGGCCGGGGCACAGGCTGCACGGCGCCCGGAAGCCAGGCCGGCTCGCACGGCCGGTCCCCAAGGGGCGGGTGAACCGAAATATACGGGCGAGCACAAACAGCAGCAGCCACAAAAAAAAAAAAAGAAAAAAAAAAAAAAGAAAGAAAAAGAAAAACGAACAAAAATAATAAAAAAGGGCACGGAAATCGGGTGCCCGCTGCCCAGCCCCAGAAACAGGTGGGACGTGTGGGCGTGGGCAGCTCCCGGCGACGCGCTGAGGCGGCTCCTCACCCTCCTCCCGCTGCCCCACGATCTTAGGGGAACAAGAAGTGAGAAAAACAGGAAAAAAGCATGGGATGGATAAGGAAAGTCCACGTTCAAGCCGAGCTGGGGCAGACCTAGCCTGACGCCACGGAACGAGACGTGCCCGGGCAGGGACTCCAAGCGGGACACGGCCCTGCGTGCCAAGTGCACCACTGGAGAAAAGGCCCAATCTCTCAGCACATGTTTAAAAACAGAAACCATATTGAAATTCACGTCATGTTGTAAAAACTTCAAAAGAACGAGCCAAAAACA
>CM052898.1:474921-503417 GCA_028534135.1 Potos flavus | reverse complement strand
AGGACCCGGGCAAGAACACTCCCTCCTGGGACGAGGGACGGCAGGCTGGCTCCCGCGGCCAAGCCCTGCTTCTCCCTGACGCTATCGAGGGCCCCACGCCATGGCGCACAACCCATCAGAGGCCGGGAGATCGGCCTGGAGAGCTTTCGCTGGCCCGCAAAAGCAGTAAATGCTCTCCCAGGCTCTGGCTCACCCTGGGGGAGACACAGGCCCAGAGGAGACAGCTGCCGGGTCCCACCTCCAGGGACAGCTGGCTCCACCGCTCCCGCCCGGACCCGCCGTGCTCGGGGCAGGGACGACTCACCACTCCGAATTTCTTGAAGTACTCCCTGAGCTCTGTCTCACCACAATTATGAGGAATCCCACCGACAAATATCTTATTTGATTTACTGTTATCGCTCCTGGGTCCTTTCTGCTGTTTTAAGAAGGAAACGATGGTTAGTCCGCGTGGGGAACCCTCACGACGCTCCCCACGGTGGGGCTGTGACGCGCGCTGCACTGGTGTTAAAACCCAGACAACGGCCAGACGAAAACACTCCAAAAACCCACTCAAGGGAATCGGCAAACTATCGTAACTCCTCTTCCACTTTCGGCCGGAGACCCACGGCGACAGGGGTCCGGCACGGCCACACGAACGCACGTGCAGAGCGAGTGGCGGGCCCCGCGGCGAGTTACCCTGAATCACCGCGGCGAGAGAGCAGGGAGCTCTACCATCTCAGCGGAAGGACTGCGGGTGGGCTGGCGTGTTTTTCAGGTTTTCAGCGGGTAACCAAAGAGGCTGAGGGGCAGTTCTCACCCGCCTCACCAGACCCCAGGGGTCCCACCCTCTGTGGGGAGGGCCTCGAACCCTGGAGGGCAGCGCCTGCCCGAGCTCGTCCCTTGTGGGTAGAGGAGGCCCAGAACCTCAGCTCCTGCTCCCGGGCCGCCGCCTCCCCGCAACCGCACCCTTCGCACCGTCCTTCCTGTCCAAGGGGCTGCTGCGCGCCGCTGTCACGGCGCCACGGGGGTCTGGGGGCGGGCAAGGGTCTCACAGGTACGCTTAGGGGCCAGACTCCATCCAGTGCCTGTTTCGTCTCAGCAAAGCTGCCGAGAGACTATAGGACACGAGGAACCAAATGGAATCTGAATGTGACTACAATTCCAACCCCAAGAAAAGGGCTACGGAAGCCACCGGGAAATGACCCCAGAGCCGCGAGGGCACCTGTGTGGGCACGGCGGGTGCCGGGAGCCGCTGCCGGCGCTTCCGCTGTGGGGACGGGCCTTGTGTGCAAGCACGTGCTTTTAGGAGAGGCGCGCTCCAGAGTTTAGGAGTGGTAGACACAGAGATGGGACAGAAATATAGATGACTAGGAAAATACCAACAACTGATGGATCCAGGCGACGTGTTTAGGGGTTTCATATACCACTTTTCTGATTTTTCTGTAAAGTTCCCGAAAAGTTTCCCAACCAAAAATTGGGAAAATAGGGGCGCCTGGCCTGGGTGGCTCAGTCGTTAAGCCTCTGCCTTCGGCTCAGGTCATGATCTCAGGGTCCTGGGATCGAGCCCCGCATCGGGCTCTCTGCTCAGCGGGGAGCCTGCTTCCCCCTCTCTCTCTGCCTGCCTCTCTGCCTACTTGTGATCTTTCTGTCAAATAAATGAATAAAATCCTAAAAAAAAAAAGAATGAAAGAAAATTGGGAAAATAAAAACCGTTTCAAGGGTCTGAAGCCGGTCTACCAGTAGCAGCTGGATCCTGCTAGAAACGCAGGTTCTCGGGCCCTGGCCCGGACACGCCGACCAGATGTCGGCCCTGCCTGCAGCCCAGCCCCTCTGCTGGGACAACGGTGTCCTGGATGACGGGCTTCTCTGAGATCTGCCGGGCTGGGGAAGGGGAGGGACAGGTGATGGTGGACGGGGAAGGGTCTGCTCCAACTGGCCAAGCATCGGAGGCCACACACAGCTCCCAGAGAATCCCTGAGGGGCCCCCTCACGGGTGCCTTCCGAACCGGCTGTTCCAACCACCAGGCTCTCAGACATGGCCAACTGGGGCCTGGCCTGTGAGCCGCAGCAGCCAGAGTGGGGGAGCAGGGGGGTCCCTGACAATGCCCCCCACCCCCCAGGCAGGGTGGCAGCCACCAGGGAGGAAAAAATAGAACTCCTGATCACAAACAGGTGTGGGAGACCTTTTTCTTATTTTCGAGGTGGACTAGAAAGAATATTCTCGGCTACAAAGTAAAAAACACGGGGCGCCTGGGTGGGTCCGTGGGTTCGAGCCTCTGCCTTCGGCTCAGGTCATAATCTCAGGGTCCTGGGATCGAGTTCCGCATCCGGCTCTCTGCTCAGCAGGGAGCCTGCTTCCTCCTCTCTCTCTGCCTGCTTGTGATCTCTCTCTCTCTAATAAATAAATACAATCTTAAAAAAAAAAAAAAAAAGTAAAAAACACACCCCCCTGGATAAATCCAAACAGCCCTATGCTGCTCAAACACCAAACTAGAAGACCCGCTGCTCTCAAGGGTCACGAGCAAAACCCCAGGTCAAAGGTACACACTTCCTTCCTGCCGGGGCCGCGGCGCCCGCCCAGCCCGGCCGCTTACCCATCCTTCCTTGGGCCGTGTCCTCTCCGGCTGCATCCCTCGAGGCGTGCATGGCTTTGGGTCGATCTGCAGAAGTTTCAAATGAGTCCGCTGTGACTACGAAGCTACTTTCTCTAGAAGAGGTGTCCGCACAGCAAACGCGCCCACGTCCCCAGTCACTTCAGCCCACATCCAGGCCCTACTGCCCCTCCGGCCGCAGCCCAGAGCGGCAGCCCTCTGAGCCCGCCCCACTAACCCGCTCCCTCACACACGCGTCCGGCAGGCCCAGCCGCAGGGGCGGAGGGACGGGGGGAGCGGGATCCAGGGAAGGACACTTACGTTTCGGCCGTCTAGTGTGTGTGGTCTGCTGGCCAGCACCGTCCCCACACAGTTTGGGTCTTTAAATTTGACAAACCCAAAGCCTCGAGACTGGTTGGTGGTTTTATCTTTCATGATCACACAGTCTACAACTTCTCCATATTGGGAAAAGTAGCTGCGTAGAGTCTCTGCTCGGAGATTGGGACAAAAACACAAACACACACACACACACCGGAGTATTAAGCACTGGCTCCCGGCTGGCGCGCCAAGCACACGGGCACACACGCTCCCAGCGAACCAGCACCTTGTCAACTGGCTTAGCGGCTGACGGGGGGGGGGGGGGCAGGGGCTGGTCAGGGACAGGAGACCCTCGGCGAAGGGCCCGCGGGGAAGGACGGGGGTTCCGGATACGGACGCGTCACGTCCTCCCACGGCTTAGAGAGGGCGCAAGTGACGACGGCAGCGCCCAAAGGCACCGCGGAGAGTGAAGCGTGGGGGAGCGCGTGGTGACCACCGGGCATGCCAGCTCCCACAAGCTGCTTCCTGCCGGGCCGGAGCTCAGGGACCGAGCCAGCCAGCCCCAGGCCTCCACACCCCCCACACAGCAACCGTCTCCCGCCCTCCACATCCCTCCCCTAACTGCTGACACATCAGGATGACTCCTGGTCAAGTGCCCCTCCTCCCCAGGATCCAAGACAATAGTAAATCAAGAATTAAAGAAAACAAACAAAAAACCCAAGCGAGAGATGCATTCACACAACTTGAAGACCAAGGCCATCAGCCGGTCTGCGTGCCTGGCGCACGGCTGGTCCCCGCCACCTACCTTGGGTGGTGCTCCAGTCCAGACCGCCCACGAAGAGCTTCCTGCAATTCAACAAAAACACGTTCAGGGTCAAGACCGTTCTCGCCTCCACGACGCCAGCCCTCTGCCCCACCCTAAGGTGGGACTCCCCCAGCATCTCTGGTGCAGAGATGCTGCCTCATGTCGCGGTCACGGCAATGACACGTGTCCGCCTCAACCCTCCCCGGCCTCGTCCGCTACAGACACGGAGACCGACGCCGACATTTGCCAAGATGATGGCGAGTGAGCGCTACGACACGCATGTGAAGATGACACGTCCGGAGCCACACGTGCTCACTAGGCAAACCAGCGAGAAAACGAGACCTTGCGAAATAGACCAACAGGTGCCCCCAAACCACAGGGGCCTCGGGGAGGGGCTGCGGGGCACACTTCCCCGGTGCTCTTACAAACCCCGTGGACTTAGGAATCCAGGTCTGAAGACACATGTGACAGAAAAATGGCGGAGGGGGTGGGGGGCGCTCTAGGACAAAGCGTCAGGTCCCTTCCGTGTGGTCAGGAGTAAGGAGCCGCACATCACTGGGAAGGTCCCTGGAGCTCCAGACTCAGCACCGGAGCCCCACCCCACATCCCCCGCCCCAGAACAGCCGGGCTGTCCTTTCAGGCAGATGCATTAGAACTTTCCAGAGGAAGCCCACTGTTGCCCCAGCTGCCGACCGGCCTCTCTTTTGCACAGGACACGTCCAGGGCAGCTCCAGAACCCGCAGAGCCCTCCCGCGTCCCCCCGCTCCCGGGGAGGGGCTCCACACCCCCGGGCCACAGGGCAGAGTCCACCTTCCCCCCTACCCCTGGCCCCCGGCCGGGCCTGTGTGCTGGGGCTACTCCAGCCCTCTCTGCGGCCAAGCTCACGGGCGTCTCCAAGAGGCGCAGGCCCCTCCGACATCACTCAGGCCTCCCACGACCTGGGAGGTGGCCCTGACAGAGGAGGCAGGGGAAGGGGCCACCGGCGCTGTCCCGCGCACAGTGGGACCCAGATGCTAACCGGCAAGGGCTTCAGACGCCGGCACGTGGCCGAGGCTCTGTCCCCATCTGAGACTTAGGGTCCCACAGTCCCCTCGTCTGGAGCCGACCACACCACACTCAGCCTGAAGACAAAAAGACCCCCGCAAGGCTGATGGCACTGCTGCCGCCGAGGAACAGGGGTGCCCTGTCCTCCACCCCAGGACACACCCTCTCGAGGCAGCCAGTGCACCTGTCACCCGCGCTGCGCCGGGGGACTCGAGCTGCAGCGTGCCAGCCCCCCGCAGGATGCCTCCAACAGGCAGCAGGACCGCCGCGGCCTTGCTCCCACTCAAGCCTCTTCTCCGCGAAGGGGCATTCTGAATTTAGTGCGTGAGAAACGCTGCCCCACCACCAGAGAGGCAGCCACTGCCATCCTCAAAACAGGCTCCGGCAGGGTGGGCAGGGCTGCGGAGGGGCGGGGACAGGCGGGGACAGGCACCTCCGGCCCTGCTGCGCTCAGGGGGCTGTGCGGGCTGCAGAAGGCCGCTCTGGGAGGACAAGGCTCCCGGAACGTGCTGATCAAGCAGCAGAGGGAGGCTTACGTTCAGGCCTCATTAACTGAAACTCGTCTCCTACGCACCCCTCGGAATCAGGCCAGGCTTCCTCCTACCTGCAAACAATTCCAGGGGAGAGGGGCCCCCGCGGCCAGCCAGGCCGCTGCCCCAGCACGCTGGGACTCAGGCCCTGTCCACCCTGCGGGAGCGCGGGCAGCGGATGACCCAAGGCCCCAGGGCTGGCCGGCGCCGCGAGGAGCTGCCTGTTTGCCTACTCCTTTCACACAGGAAAGAACACGGTTTGCCGTGTTGTGGAAAAGCAAATTCATGCAAGAACAAGCCATCTCCAGCATTCTCAAGACCCGAAACCCGATTCCCTGAGGCGAACGCCAGTCTCTGTCTAGCACACATCCAACCAAAACAGGAAGGCCGCACGCAGGTACCCTTCCAAGCAACCCAATCCTCCACCGCCCGCTCACCTGCAGACGAAGGAACTCGTCCGACCAGTCCAGGTTCCAGCCCTCATTTAAACATCAAAATCGGGCACTAAGGAGAAAAGACCAGACGCACCCCCACGCACACAAACAGCAAGGCCGCACTCTGCCCCACGTGCTGGACGGTGGGAAGCTAGCATCGGTGTGCCGCACTGGCCAGAGGGCACACGCCCCAGCGTCCACCCAAAGGGTCGCGGGGCTCCGGCCACTCCCCGCTACGTCACACGAGTCGCACGCGGCGGATGGGAGGGGCGCCCGCCGTGGGGGGACATCGGCCAGCACAGAGCGCGGCGGGGAAAGAGAACCTGGAGACTCGGGTCACCAGTCGGCTCCGTCCCGCAAGTCTGAGCTTACAGAAAGTCCTCGGCTATGAGAGATCTTCACGACCGAGGAAACAACAGGGTCTCCCTGGCCCCCGCCCTGGGCTCTCTGCGCTGCACGCCAGGGGACACCTGCGCCACCCGCTCCCCGCCCGGCCGTCGGGGAGGAGCGCCCCAAGCCCCCACGTGGCGCCGGGCTAGCCGCTTTACCTGTTCTCATCCCCTCTCCTCCCGCTCCCAGGGTGGGCTTTCCCTGGGCCACACGCAGGAGCCAGAGGTTCGCGAGGTCCTGGGACGCCCCCTCCAGAGCCCCAGGGACTACATGGCCTTCGGCAGGACCGGCCAGGACCGGCTCCGTCGCTGCCCAGGCAGCAAAATCACGGGCAGTCGCTGCAGATGCGTGGGCGCGCCCAGCACGGGGCGGGCGGCTGCTTGCCCGGCCAGCTGCCCCGCGGTGACCCGGACGGACCCGCGGGGTGCCACGCACATCTCCAGCCTGGACGGGACTCTGCGGACTAAAGGCGCAGCTGACCGCATGCCCCACCCCCAGCCCTTCCCTGCTCTTAAGGGTGCAAGACTCCTGACTCTGCTGAGACTGAGAGTCACCCCCCGCAGTCCCCGAACCCCACAAACCATCAAGAGGACCTCCTGGCTCCATCAGGCCCTGCCAGGTGACCCCGAGTCCGGTTCCTGCGGGGAAACGGGCGATGCCACCACCAGGAGGGCCCAGGAGAGGTGGCTCCCGGGGTCTGCACCTCGACAGCAGGTGCTGGTGGCTCCCTCTTGGAAGGGGCTCTGCAGAAGTCCCCGGGGGCACCCAGCTCGGCTTAACCCTCCCCTCCCCCACCGCCGGGCTGGAAACCTGCTTTGGACGACGGTGCCCATCCCGCTCTGTGCACTTTAGGGCGACTCCGCGGTATTCACGCCAGAAAGCAAACCTTCAGCGGCTTCCCTGGCCCCGGCCAGCCACCACGGCTCAGCCCCCTCCCTGCGTGCCGGCAGGCTTCAGAGAGTGCCACCTCGCCTGGTGAGGCGGCCACCACGTAGGCAGCGGCAGGACACCGCTGGGCTCTGGAGACCAGGAAGCAGATGGCCTGGGCCTGACCACGGCTGTTCAGCTAACGCCTCTTTCGGCCTGAAGCGTACACAGCGCAGAGCCCATTCTGCACTGTCCCGGCCCTCCGGTGAGGCGGCCCTGGGACCGGGTCTCCCTGAGTACGTGCTTGTCCCCCGGCAGGAAGGAAGCAGCTCTGGGAGGGGGGACACAGCACTGGCCCGGCAGCCGCCCAGCCTGCCCTCCTGCCAGCAAGGGGAGCTCGCCCCCACCCCGGACCACTGTGGGGGTCGAGCGACGTGTGCAAGAGAAAACCCCAGGATGCCCCAGGGCCTGGCGTGAACTCCCGACACCCGCAGCCTCCCCCTGGGAGCCCCTCTACCTGCCCTCCCCCAGGCAGGACCAGTGTCCCCCAGCACTCCCTGGTAGTGGGCAAGAGCCGCAGTCAAACAAGAGACCTCCTGCTGAAGACACGCCTCACCGTTCTGACACAGTGGGACGCCGGGCACGAGGACAGTGGCCCTGTGAGGGCAGTGCAGCCTCTCAACGACGGTGCTGCTGTGTCCACAGTTGGGCCTGGCCCCGATCCCCTACGAGGGCTGCACTGGCTCACCAGGAGCACGAACTCCCAGCTCTGGCACGTCCTGGGGCAACCCTGGGCAAGTCTCCTGCCATTCTAGGCCTCGGTCTGTCCCGCACAGAGAAGGGCTTGACCTGGGGCATAAAGTCCCGGCCCGGCTCCCAGCAGGGGCCCCAGGAAGGGCATCCCCAGTGAGCCCCTCTGGACGAGCGTCTGCAAGCAGGCTGGGCACGTCACCTGGTGACGGTGCTCGAGGCGCAGCCAACACTGGAGACAGAAGTCAACCAGAGCGCCTCCCAACACCACGGTCAACGTGACAGGTGTCAAACTCGTCCCCACTACAGCAACCCTAAACCACGGGTGCAAGCAGCAGAGATGCCTTGGGAAGCAGGCCAAAAAAGAGCAGATGTGCCCAAACAGGTGTCATTTGCCAGAGAATACCGGGCAGTGTCTGGGGACACAAGTGGGGGTGCTCCTAGCACCGAGCAGGTGGGCCTCAGGGGTGCCGCTCAGCCCCCACAGTGCCCAGGACGCCCCAAATGTCAGCACTGCCGAGGAGAGACTCTGCTCCAAAATGCAGAAGAGAAGCATCTCTATCTTCTACCCCCAGAGGTCCCCATCACTCTCTACGCGGCAAGAAACAGCCTCTTCCGTGGTCAGAACCTCTCTGAACCCAACCATCGGGACCCCTCCCACCTTCTGGGCACTCAGAGAAAACACATTTAACAAGTCCCCACTCTTCCAGGCCCCGGCCCCTAGCCTCACCCTGCCAATACCGCAGCCGGGGACGGCTGGGCGGCTGGGACAGGTGGGGTCATGGGCTCCGGCTGGGGACGGCTGGGACAGGTGGGGTCACCGGCTCCGGCTGGGGACGGCTGGGCTGCTGGGACAGGTGGGGTCATGGGCTCCGGCTGGGGACGGCTGGGCTGCTGGGACAGGTGGGGTCACCGGCTCCAGCCGGGGACAGCTGGGACAGGTGGGGTCACCGGATCCGGCCGGGGACGTCTGGGCGGCTAGGACAGGTGGGGTCATGGGCTCCGGCCAGGGACGGCTGGGACAGGTGGGGTCATCGGCTCCGGCTGGGGACGGCTGGGCGGCTAGGACAGGTGGGGTTGCCTGCTTTCCGTGCTTCCAGCTCCAGCAGCCATGGATTCCTACCTCCTCCCTGCACCTGCTCTCACAGGGACCCGCACGCTGCTGCTTTCTGTCCAGAGTTCATCCTTTCCCAGGGACTCTCCTCTTGAGGGGTCTGGCTGGCCTTGCCTTACTAGTAGACTATACACCCGAAAAAATCTTCCTGAGCCTCTCTCAGTTCTACAACACAAGCCGCGGCCCCGGAAGCAGGTGGAACAGGACACCTCTGTCCTAACGGGAACCGCCCCCCAGCACTGTGCGCACCCACAAGAGGCCAGGTGCCTTCAGAGGCCTACCGAGAGACCAGGGGTCTGGACCTCTGCAAGGCTCGTGCCAGCGCCAGTTCCAGAGTCAGAATCGAGAGACCCTTCCTGAAGTCACCTTGCCAAGATTATGGCACGGGAAAGAGGACACAACACTGCCCCCCCTCAGTAAGGTGAGTGCCCCCCCACCCCCCCCACCGTTGCTGGCCCCAAGGGAGGATATCAGCCTGTCACACATCTGCTACATGGCACCACACGTGACACTGCTGCTCCTATCAGCCCTCTGCCCTCCGCGCCCAGCCCTCCCTCTGCTCTGGCTGATTGTGACAACCAGAACGACGAAAACACTAACTAAAACCACCGGTCTCAGCCAACTTCCTCTCTCCCGCCAGACTCCCCGGGACCGCTGAGCCGGCTCCGGCACAGGCGACTCGGTGGAGCTCTGCCTTGGAAGACTCAAATGCAGGACGCCCCCCACTGGACGGCGCCCCACACATCCACACACTTCCTCACGCCTTGCCCCTGCACCCACACATGCGGGTTCCTGTTAGGGAAAGGGGAGGAGCCCGTCCTGCCTGTCAAGCGCTCCCTCAAGAGTCACTCGAACGAGGCTGACCAAACACCCAGCCAGAGGACACTGGCGAGGAAAGGGCCTGTCATCAGAGATCCTTCAGACCCGCCACACCCCGCTAACGTCGGCCACCGGGGTCTGAGCACAGCACTCGCCCCACGTGGTAACCACCCCAGAGTAGGCAACCGGTCCGCTCGCAGGAAGCTGAGCCCGGCGGGGCCGCCCGCACTGTCCGAGGACAGCTGAACAGAGCAAGGGGATCGAAGTGGACCCTGGACTCCCACATCCACGGGGCAGAAACAAGGATCCTGTATAAAGCAGAAACTGGTCAAAAGTTCTTAGCAACGGATTTCTACCTGCAAAACAATTAAAAGTTTCTGGGACACCCATCATTTACAACGTTAAAACTCAGGCGATCCAGGTGGATTTGCGGGAGCGGGGAGGGGAGCGGGGAGGGGAGCGTGCCCGGGCAGGGTGCGTGACCCCGTCCCGCTACTAGCTCCACAGTGTCCCCAGGCTGCCTCTGCAGACCAGGCTTGGATCCCTGCAGTACGCCTCGGGGGTCTCCAGGCCCCCTTCCCTCCTAATCTTTGCTCTCTCTGCTGAGAGAGAAAAGCAGCGCGAAGCCTGAAGACCCCAGCCCTGGGCTCTAGGAGGCTGCGCTCTGGAAGGCCAGCACCGCGGGGATGTGGTGGGGATGTGGCGGGCCCGCTGACTCCCCTGTCAGGCTCTGCCCCACGTCGGGAGCACTTTCTCCCTGTACCCTAGTTTCCCGTCAGAAGTGCTGCAACTTTTCACCCACGTAACACAAAGAACACGCCGTCTTCCAGTCCCTCGTCATGCTTTTTAAAACAAACCAGGCCAGGATTCAGGGTCCTCCTCCCGGTCCTCTACGGTGTGGGGTTTGGGAAGGGGGAGTCCACAAAAGTCATTTTATGTCCACGGCGTAACCAGGAGCTGGAGGCCCTGGGAGCCCAGTCATCCCCGCAAACAATGACTTACCAAATCCAGCCCTTGAGCGCACAGGGCGTCCCTTCCGAGCTAAGGGCACCGAGAAACACACAAGGCCATAGAACCCAGCCCCAAGCTGCTTGGAAAAACGAAACCGTAAAACCATGCGGACAGCATAGGAGCCGCTCTCTGCAAAGAAAACCAGACCAAACCCCTCAACTAGGGCAGAAACGGATTTCCTAGCTCCTCTGGGATCCCTTGCTCACATCTTGGGCTCCTTCTGCTTAGACGAGGCTATAATTACAGAGAGAAAGTCCGCTCTGGTCAAGGGGAGAGCCTGCGGAGGCGAGCCTTTGCTGTCTGCCCGCGGGAGGTAGCTTCCCTCTTTCTTTCCAACCCGTCTGCTGGGGGGCTGGCGGGGGGCTGCGCCGCAGGGGACTCCAGCTGCAGACCCCCCGGCAGATGGTCGGCGCACCCAGCGCTCTGGCGGCGGCCGCGGCCGGTCCCACGTGACCTTGGCCCTCCGGCCCCGGGTCGGCGCACCTTCCTTGTTCTTCGCACTCCGGGAAGGGGTTCACAGCGGCCACGGGGCGAGCCGCCGCCCGACCGCCGGGTGCAAGAAGTTGCGCGGCGGCAGAACTGGCCCGGCCGGGGCCGCCACGTGCGCCGCGCCGCCAAGTTGGTGCGCGGGCTGGGTGGGGGGAGCCCCGGGGGCCCCAGGTGGAAGCCCGGCACCCAGGCGGCCGGGGCGCCCCACGACCCTCCGCTTGCCGCTCGAGTTCCCCCCCGCGGGAAGTCCAGGCGCCGAGGGACACAAGGCGTCCCAGGGCCCCCGGGCTCCCGTTGCGGGTCGTCCTCGGCCAGGAGGCAGCGGGGGCCCCCCCGGACCCTCCCAGGGCTCCGCTCGGGGTTCCCCCGCCACAAACCCAGGCGCGGGGGCGGACAACACGGCCCGGACCGCCAGGCTCCCGGCTCCCCCGGCGGGAGACCCGGGCGCGGCGGCGACGGGGACGCCCTGACCGCCCCCCTCCACCGTCCAGCTCCCGGGCCGGTTCCCCCCCTCCCCGGCCCTCCCAGAGCCGCCCCGGCCAGGAAGCGGCGGGACGCCGGACTCCCAGGCTCCCTCCGGCTCGCCGCCCCCCGGCCCCGGCGGCGGCCCCCGGCCCCCCAGGCCGCCGGCCCCAGCGCGGCCCGCCGGCGTGACCTTGACGGGGGCCGGGGCGGCGTCTGGGCGGCGGCGGCGCAGGCCGGCGCGTCCTCACCCGATCTCGTCGGCGCCCGAGTTGTTCATGGCGGCGGCGCTCGGCGTCCCGGGCCCCCTGGCTCGCTCCCGCCTCCGGAAGGTCACCGGCCCCGGCGCCCTCCCCACAGCCGCGGCCCGGATCTGCGCAACGGCGGCGGCCGCGCTGCCTCCTCCCCTCAGCGCCAACGGTCAACGCGCGCCCCCGCGCCCGCGCCGCCGCCCTGCGCACGCCCGGGCGCGCTCCCGCACGGGGCCTCCGGGGGCGGGGCCAGGGGTGCGCCCGCCGGAGTGCGTGCCTGCGTGCGCGCCTGCTTGCGTGCCTGCGTGCGGTGCCGCCGCTCGGCGGCCTTGCTCCTGCGCGGCGATCGGCGTCGCCGCGGAGCACGCTGGGAAGTGGAGTTCCCCGCGCCGGCCCCGCCCGGCGGAGGGGAGCGCGCGGCCGAACCGCGTGCGTGCGTGCGTGCGTGCGTGCGCGCGCGCGCGCGGTCGGGCCCTCGGAGCTAGGCACCGCGGGGCGCAGGCGCGGCTGGGCTTCCTTGTTTGAGCTCGGGTCGGAAGTGGCGCGCGGGGTCAACGGCGGGCAGAGGCCACGCCCCGTGCGGGGTCACGCGAGGCGGCTGTGCCCCTTTCCTGGCCGGCGCCTCGGTTGCGCCCGCGGAGCTCGTCTGCCGGGACGAGAGGGCGGCGGCGGCCGGAGAGGCGTCCCCGCCGCGTGCCCCCGCCCCCTGCAGATGCGGGTCTGGGTCGCCGCTGCAGGGGCCCCGCAGCCCGGAGCAGTCCGCCGCGACCTGGGCGCCGTGGTCGGGCGGCGGCGCGCGGCTCCGCTCGCTCGCTCCGCCGGCGACAGGTCCATGCACTCCGTGGTCCAATTAAAGCCGCGGGAGGAGCGAGGGAACCGGGGCACAGGCGGGCAGCGCGAACCAAGCCACTGGGAACACTGGAGAGTTTGCGGAGCATGTGGGCAGCCGTGCCACTTAGAGCGGTCGCCGCCGGAGCGGAGGAACTCCTTAGGCCCCGCCGCAGGTGGGGAGGGAAGCGAGGGGCCCCGGTCGCGGCGGACGGGCGGCCGGTCCCCGCCGCGGGAACTGCCCTCCTGCACGGCTCTGTAACGTTTTGCAGGTCAGGAGAAATCAGGAGCAGTCGGCGGGCACTGGTACCCCACTGGGGGCCCTGGGGGAGCTGGAAGGACATACCCAAGGCATGTGGAGAAGAGAGCGCTGGGGACAGGCTTAGCCGGGTGTCCGTGACGGGGTGCGCAAACACGAGGGACCTCAACAACCCCACTTCCAGGAATGTAGCCCCCAAATGCTGGCCCCCGCTGCGTGCACAGAGATGTCCCAGGATGCTCACAGCCCACTATTAGAGGGGCAGAAAATGTGAAACAACCCCCATGTCTATCCACTGGTATCTGCGTAAATAAACCACGAAGGGCCTGAGTGAAATACACAGGATGTGGTCAAATGAAGGAAGACAGACCCAAACTTTAAAATAATATACTTGTAAAAATACAGACACTCGGGTGCCTGGCTGGCTCAGTAGATCCCGCGACTCTTGATGTCGGGGTCATGAGTTCAAGCTCCATGTTGGACATACAACCTACTTAAAAGATAAATTAAAAATACAGGCACGTACTGGGGATAAAATAAGAGTTGTGTACCTGCCACAGGAACAAACATGTTAGGGCTTTATTACGTTTACTCCATATCTTTTTAAAAAGATAAACTAGCCAGTTGGTTTTTCCCTCCTTCCTGACTCATTTCCTACCTCCTGCCCCAGAGCGAATGCTGTGACAATAATGGGTATGTGGACACTTCTGAGTTTACCCCCAACACAGAGACGTGCATACCCAATACACAAAATATAGCTTTGGTCTGTTTTCAAATGTCGTACAGTAAACATAAAATTCAAAATCATAACCATCTCTAAGCGCACAGCTCTGCGGCGTGAAGCACGCTCACACCCCCACCCTCCGTCTCCAGAACCTTCCATCTCCCCACACGGAGACTCTGTCCCCATGAAGCACAGACTCCCCACCCCCCGGCCCAGCCCTGGCTCCCACCCTCTCCTCTCTGTCTATGTGGACGGGACTCCTCTGGGGACCTCCTGGGAGTGGGGACGTGCGGGATGTGTCCTTCTGGGTCTGGCTTCTCTCGCTGAGCCCCGTGTCCTCAGGGTCCCTCTGCGTCGTGGTGGGGGTGAGGGTCCCTTCCTTTCTAAGGCTGAATGATATTTCAGGGTGGGAATGGAAGGACAGGTTGTGTTTATCCTTCACCCACTGATGGACATTTGGGTTGTTTCTGCCTTCTGGCTGCTGTGAACACAATGTACAAATATCTGCCCAATCCCTCTCAATTTAAAAGTTATCATTTTAGGGGCGCCTGGGTGGCTCAGTTGGTTAAGCCTCTGCCTTCGGCTCAGGTCATGATCCCAGGGTCCTGGGATCGAGCCCCACATCGGGCTCCCTGCTCAGCAGGGAGCCCGCTTCCCCCTCTCCCTCTGCCTGTCTCTCTGCCTACTTGTGATCAATCTGTCAAATAAATAAATAAATAAAAATCTTTTTAAAAAATAAAAGTTATGGGGCACCTGGGTGGCTCAGTTGGTTAAAGCCTCTGCCTTTGGCTCGAGTCATGATCTCGGGGTCCTGGGATCGAGCCCCGCATCAGGCTCTCTGCTCAGCGGGGAGCCTGCTTCCCCCTCTCTCTCTGCCTGCCTCTCTGCCTACTTGTGATCTCCCTCTGTCAAATAAAATAAAATCTTAAAAAGAAAAAAAAAAAGATCCTCGGGTTCTGACTCCTGAGGTCTTAAAAAAATAAAAAATAAATAAAAATTATAATTTTGAAAAAAACAAACAAAAAAGTTATAATTTTGTATATAATACTATATACATACACATACGTATGGTAACACAGACATTGGCTGGTAAAGCAGCGAGGCACGGGACAGGAACCACACGACTGTGTCCCGTCATGGTTGCCATGTGGCTTGTAATCATCTCATTCACTTACTGTTTTTTTTTTTTAAAGCTTTTTTTTTTTTTTAAAGATTTTATTTATTTATTTATTTGACACAGAGAGATCCCAAGTAGGCAGAGAGGCAGGCAGAGGGAGAGGGGGAAGCAGGCTCCCTGCTGAGCAGAGAGCCCGACGCGGGGCTCGATCCCAGGACCCTGAGATCATGACCGGAGCCGAAGGCAGAGGCTTTAACCCACTGAGCCCCCCAGGCGCCCTTGTTTTGTTTTTTTTTTTAATTTTTAATTTTTTTTAAGTAGGCTCCAGGCCCGTGTCAGGCTCGACCTCGTGACCCTGAGACTGAGAGCGGCACACTCCACAGCTAGAGCCAGCAAGTGCCCCACTTATCTCTTATTCTTGTTCATCTCCCCCCTGGTAGGCTGTGAGCTCCAGGGGAGTCAGGATGGGACCCCCAAATTGAGGTACTCCGTATGTGTCTGATGAATGAATGAACATCACTTCCCATGACCCATTCATCCACAGCAGGGCTGGCAAACTTGTTCTGTACAGAGTGAAGTAGTAAATATTTTTGGTTCTGTTGGCCGTGAGGTTTCATGGCTGTGACTCACCTGGACCGTTACAGCCAGAAAACACCAGAGTGCCGATGTTAACAAGTGGGCCGGCTCTGTGCCAATGAAACTTCATTTACCCACGCACGAATGTGAACATCCTATAAGTTCCATGTGTTGGGAAATAGTCTTTTGGTTTTTTTCCCCCCCAACTATTTAAAAATGTAAAAGGCATTCTAAGCTGTACCAAAAGGACGGCAAGGGGAATGTGATCTGCAGGCTGATGGCAACTCTGTAACATTTGAGTGTTTTGACCAAACGGTCCCCTTTCTAATCAGAAGTGTGTATTTCTGTGTGTGTGTGTGTGTGTCTATGATACAGGTTTGTATAATCTGGTAGGACTGGATCAGACTCCTCCCTCCTCATATCCACTCTGCTGAGACTTGCTGTGCCCCTTCAAGGAGGTCACTTGCCCTCTCTGACTCCAGGCTGGGAAGTGCAGTCGCAGCACACGCGAGGGACTCACACGAGGAGTGGACACAAGGAGTGACCTCGTGTCGCTCATTCACCAACCTGAGCAGGAACAAGAGTGGTTGGCCCATCTGGGAGGAGAGGAAGTTGAAGCTGGAACACAAACCGATTGGCTAAGTCGCCAGCCAGACGGTACTGTGCCTGTGGCTGCTGTTTGGGATGGAGTCCAAGTTGCATGGAGGTGACCACTGGGAGGTCGCTTATCTCAGGGGACACTGAAGCCACAGGGGAGGCTCTGAGTGGACCGCCCCGCCCTGCTTTCGCTCAGGCTCCGTGTGGGCAGCAGCCTCTGAGAGTTCCCCAGCGACTCCCGCTTTCTGCTCCTCCCGGCCCCGTGAGACCCCTACCCTTGTGCGTCTGGTGGGACGGGATCCCTTCTGTCATTAGACTTCAGACAGCTCTGACGTTGCAGAGTCTCCCGCTGGCTCCCATGAAGCACACTGTCATGCTGCGGAGGCCCACGTGGCCAGGAACCGGCCGGGGCCCCTCCCGCCGCGGGCCCCAGAGGAGCAGAATGCCGGGCACGGCCAGTGAACGGGCTCGGAAGAGGACCCTTCCCCAGAGGCCGCCTCGGGGGCGCCCCGTGACCGGCTGGCACCCTGCCCGCAGCATTCCGACAGGGCAGAAACACGGGACCCAGCTGGGGGACAATGAACGCGCGGTGTCTGAAGCGGCCAGGTCTGGGGTACCTTGTTACACAGCAGCAGCTAACCAATAGGAGCTGCCTTCTGCCTCAGGCAGGGCGTCCCGGGGCATCGCTTAAACTGGGTGACATGTAGCGAGCGCCACGTGTTTACACACGAGGCACAGGGCGCCTTCCGCGCGGTGGCCGCTAGAGGCCCCGGGGTCCACACCCGCAGTGCGCAGTCCGCCCCCGGCCCCGCCCCCCGGCCCTGTGGGCCCCGCCCCGACCTGCGGGCCCCGCCCCCGGCCAGCCCCCCCGCCCCGCCCCCCGGCCCAGAAGGCCTCGCAGGGACAGGGCCCGCGCGTCGCGAGCCGAGTCCAGGGGCGCGCTGCAGCCGCAAGCATGAGCGCCCCCGCCGCGCCCCCCATCTTCGCCCCCGGCGAGAACTGCAGCCCCGCGTGGCAGGCGGCGCCCGCGGCCTACGACGCGGCCGACATGCACCTGCAGATCCTCGGCAAGCCGGTGATGGAGCGCTGGGAGACCCCCTACATGCACGCGCTGGCGGCCGCCGCCACCTCCAAAGGTAGCCGGGCGCGCAGGGGTAAACTGAGGCCGAAGGTCGCTCAGATCCGGGGTCCAGCCCGCTCTCCAGCTGAGGTGCATCCGAGCCTCCGTTTTCCCGCCTGCAAAATGAGGCTAGCGGGGGGCAACGGGGAAATAAAAGGGGGTGCTGCAGACACGGGCTTGCACACAGCAGGCGCCTCCTAAGTACCGGAATCTCCTATCCCAGGGTAATGGGCCCCCGGCCCGCAGACGAGCACGGGCTGGGTCGGGGGAATGGGCCCGACGACGACGACCTCGGGTGGAGCTCAGCCGCTATCCTCGCATGAGGTCGAGGGGCGGTGGCGGCTGGGGCGGCCCGGCCGGGCCGGGCAAGCGGGGAGGCGGGGGGATAGGGTTTCTGCCCAGGCACCCGCGGGGAATGCAGCCGCCCCCAAGTCCCCAGAAGCCCTGCCCCGCGCTAAGAATAGCTCGGGGAAAGCTGAGGCTGGGAAACAGCTGTAGGGGTGGCCCTGTGCCGGGGCTGGGGTCAGTCTTGAGGGGTCCCCAGGGGCGGGGCGGGGGTCCTCCCGGCACCCGAGTTTCTGCCTGGCGAACGAGCATACCCAGCGTCCCTGCATAGTTGGGGTGCTCTCCTGGCCTGTCTTTGGGCCAGTGGGGACCCACCTCCTCCCCAGTAGTTCCAGGCCTGAGGCCTCAAACCCGACCCCCTTCACTGTGGCAAGGGTAGAGGATAGAGAAAAGTAACCAACTCAAGAGATAAGCGCCACCAGGGCTCAAAGTCCAGGGTCTGACCTCCCCAGGGGGCCAGGCCTAAAATTGGCCGCCCACACCTCCCTGGCCCCTGGCCAGAGCCCACACTGTTCCCGCTCAGGGCTACTGTGTTCCAATCCACCCTCCACCCCCATGTCCTCCTGGCCTTGGAGCAAATCTCTCTGCAGAGGCCCTGCCCTCGTGCCCCCTCCTCCAGGCAGCTGCCCAGCCCCCGCCCGGCGAGTGATACTGGGCTCTTTGTGCGACCAGGCGGCCGAGTACTGGAGGTGGGCTTCGGCATGGCAATTGCGGCCTCCAAGGTGCAGGAGGCCCCCATCGAGGAGCACTGGGTCATCGAGTGCAATGACGGCGTCTTCCAGCGGCTCCAGGACTGGGCCCAGCGGCAGCCACACAAGGTGCCCACATCTGCCTGCCCCGGAGGCAGTGGGGGCCTGGGTCGCCGTGGGGACGGAGGAAGTGGCCTTCTCCCCTGGGAACTTCTCTGCCCTCTCCCTTACAGCAGGTGGGGAGAGCCTGGACATCGGAGATCCTCAACCTTCTCTTTTTGTCTCCCCTGCCCCAGGTGGTCCCCTTGAAAGGCCTGTGGGAGGATGTCGCGCCTGCCCTGCCAGACAGCCACTTTGATGGTGAGGGGGGGAGGGCGGCTGGGGGGGGAGGGCCTGCCTGAATTTCCACCACCAGCCCCCGCCCCCGTGGCTTGCGGAGGGACCTTGTAAGGAACACGCACGGCGGTGCTGTACCGGGGGCGCGTGGCAGATGCCGGGAGAACAGCTGCAGGGGGCGCAGTCCCCGGAGGAGGCAGCGGGCTGTGAGCTCGGCACAGCCAGGCCCCCTGTGCACACACCCCTGCCGGGGCCGAGGCCCAGCCCTGAGCTCTGGCCCCCCACTGCCTGCGCAGGGATCCTGTATGACACGTACCCGCTGTCTGAGGAGACCTGGCACACACACCAGTTCAAGTTCATCAGGGTAGGGCCTGCCTAGGGGGACGGTCACCCCAGGGGCGAGTGCGGGTGGCTGCCATTCACACCCGGGGCCCCTCTCCTTCCTGTTTCTCTGACCTGCTGGGAGGTGGGAGGCCCCCTGGGCAGTGGCCTGTGTCCACAGCCCGACCTCCCTCCTGACCACTGTCCCTTGCCCAGGACCACGCCTTTCGCTTGCTGAAGCCCGGGGGGATCCTGACCTACTGCAACCTCACCTCCTGGGGGGAGCTGATGAAATCCAAGTACTCAGACATCGGCACCATGTTCGAGGTGCGGCAGCCTGGGAGCTCCCGGGAGGGGGGCCCTGCCCCAGCCCCGAGCCAGGCAGCAGCCCTGAGGCGGCGGCCGGAGTAGCCTGTGACCTGGGGGTGGGGTGTCCCTGGCCTCAGGGGCTGGTCTCCTAGGTGGATTGTGAGCCTCCACTTAGAAGTCAGGTAAGGTCTCAGCTCAGTAACCTGTGGCTCCCTAGTGCCCTCAGGACACAAGATACAGCCCAGCCTCCCCCCCAGGCATCGTCCCTCACTCTGCCCTCCTCCCCCCACCAGGACTTTACGGGGTTAGGCAGGCTGTCCTGCTGCGTGGGCCATGTGCGGTGGGACACTGCTCCCGGAGCTTAGGCGCCTGGGGGAGGCCCTGGTTCTGTGGGCCAGCAGCCAGGCTGCTGAGCCCAGCTCCCAGGGGCCTCGGCAACCGTAATGCCGTCCCAGGAAAAGCGGGCCCCGCAGCCCTGCAAGTGACCCGCGCCCCCTCCCGCCAGGAGACGCAGGTGCCAGCCCTGCTGGAGGCGGGCTTCAGGCGGGAGAACATCGGCACGGAGCTGATGGAGCTCGTCCCACCCCCCGAGTGCCGCTACTACGCCTTCCCTTGGATGATCACACCCCTGGTCCGCAAGCACTGAGCCCGCCCGGCCTCGGCCTCGGCCTCCCGTGGGCTTCGGTCCTGTCCCCGTGCCCCTACTCAGTGCCTCTGCAGCGGGGAGCGCAGGCTCTGGGCTCTCAGTCCTGGGTTCGAGTGCGGACACACTGGCAGTGCGGCAAGCTTCCCCGACCGTCCCTGTCCGTGTCCTCAAGGACCCAATAAATGCTACCCCTGGGCTTGCCCGATCAGCGGGACGGTGTGAACGTGTGCTTTCGCTGACTTCTGCTCCTCCAGGAAGTAAAAACACAGAACATCATCGTCGACTAAGCGGACCACCGGGGAGACCTTCCCCGTGCCCACTGCAGACCCCCAGGTCCCCTGGATCCTAGTGGACCGACACTCAAGCCCCCCCACCCCAGCTGGCTGCTGAGGCAGAGAGCGGGGGGCGCTCGTCAGGCCCACGCAGCCCCCGCGCCCTGGTCCCACCCGGTCTGGTCAGGCTGAGAGCCTGAACAAAGCAAAACCTTCA
This sequence comes from Potos flavus, assembly GCA_028534135.1. Lineage (NCBI taxonomy): Eukaryota > Metazoa > Chordata > Mammalia > Carnivora > Procyonidae > Potos > Potos flavus. Next base: position 483,207 of record CM052898.1, on the reverse strand, counting down.
ACCCCAGCTGTGCTCCCAGGACCCTCGCCTCACCCCTACATGGGCGCCGAGCACGGCCCGCTGCTGACTCCGCAGGCTCCTGGCCCGTCCCCTGCCCTCCTTCAGGGCCTCAGTGTCTCTGCACACAGAAGGACCGAGCCTGCCCAGCGCAGCACTCCCCCTCCCCCTTCCGGAGCGCCCACCGCCCGCCCGGCACGCAGGGAGGGGGAGGCGCGCTGGCTCCGTCCGTTTATTGACCGTCCTGGGGGCACCGCAGGGGCCGGAGCCGGGCCGGCACTACCTGCGGTACCAGATCCTCAGCCTCTTCTCCCGCTTGATCTTCCTCTGCAGCTGCAGGATGCCGTAGAGCAGGGCCTCGGCCGTGGGTGGGCAGCCTGTGGGTGGGGCCGTGCCTCAGTCTCCTTGCCCACAGGGAGGGGGCGGAGCCCATCCCGGCCTCCCCGGACCAGTGACCGGATGCGGGGACCTGCGCCCGTCCTGCCCGCCGGGGCCACTGACTGAGCCCCTGCCGCTTGGCAAAGGGTGCCCCAGCTGGGATGGAAAACGGGGAGGCTGGGAGCCCAGATGGGCCCTGGGACCGGAAGGGGGCAGCAGAGCCACGCCCGGGGAGGGGTCTGACCTGGGGTCCCATCTCCAGCACCTCCTCTAGCCTGTACTGCCCAGGCTGGGGGTTCGGCCCATCACAGGGAAGGAACCGCCGAGTTCCTGACCCCGGCAGTCTAGCCACCGGCAGTGAGGATGACTGGGCTGCCCCTCCTGGGCCCGGCTGCCCCGTCCGCTACCCCCGATAACCTGGCTCGGGACGTCTGGGAGGACAAGCGCAGGGGGCCTGCTGACCCTGGGCCACGCTAGCCCCTGGTGGTGGTGCGCCCTTGGAAAGCAGGGAGGGAGGGGGGAGTCAAGGGCGCAGGGCAGCCGGGCCGGGCAGGGAGGCCGAAACAGCCCACAGGAGGGGAAACCCTGGGGTCCCCGTCCCCACCACCCCGCCGGAAGCAGAGGCACAGGTCACCACACAAGGGACATGCCCAGGACCTGAGCGGCCTGGAAGGACAACCACAGGCATGGCCGGCCCTCGGCCCAGCATCCGGCAGTGCTGTCCCCGGGGCCCGCCTGGTGGAGGGGGCCAGGCTCAGAGTGGACACCTGCCCCCAGTCACACAGCTGACAGGACACAGTCCACAGGGCGGATTCCCCCCTGCCCGCCTCCCCAGACGATGGGGGACGCCCTGGGGCCTGACGCGGCCACGGCCCTCAGTAAACGTCTGCAGGACACTGAACAAACCACCATCTGCTGTCCTTCTGAGGGGCACAGAACGTGACCCCAACCTTCCTGGGCAAGCTGGAATCGGGGCCTCAGGTCGGGCTTTCCCTGCGGGCACCGAGAGTCCAAGGACACGGGGTCTCCGCCCGCAGGCTGGGCACCGCCAGCGGAGCCCCGACCTCCGACACGGTGGGGGGAGAGGCCCCGGGCCCGAGCGCGGCGGAACATGGGCTTCAGACAGACGAGCGGTACTTTCCGGTGCCACGTGTCGCACGCGCTCCCGGCTCTCCTGACACACGTGACTGGGGCCTGCGTTTTCGTCTGCACCATCCAGCCGCCCTGGCGGTCTGGGCTCTAAGGGAGCCTTGCCCTCCTTCGTGAGCACGAGAGCCTGCGCGCCCTGGTCCTGATCTCCAGGAACCAGTCTGTCTTTTAACCGTGTCCCTTTGGTTTTGCGTCTCTCCGGTGGCAGTAGGTGAATCGAGTCTGAAGACGCCCGGGGAGCCGCGGCCCCACCGAGCTCAGGCTAAGCCTTTGGCACCAGCCTGGGCCCCCGGCTAGATAAGACCCGAGACTCCAGGAGACCCTCGGGGGACAAGGGAGGAGGAGGCTGGGGCTTCACTCTTCTGCGTGGACCTACACCTGTCTCTCCTGGGAAGGGCGGAAGCCCGCCGCCTCTGCGGGGGTGTGGGGACCCTGTGACACGGGCGGGGCGGGCTCACCTGGGACGTAGATGTCCACGGGCACGATGCGGTCACAGCCCCTCACGACGGAGTACGAGTAGTGATAGTAACCTCCTCCGTTGGCACAGCTGGGGGCGGGGGGCACGGTGAGGACCACGCTGGCCTCCGCCAGCCCCGCCCCCACACACCCCTGCCCCCAGGTGCAAACAGGTGCTGGGAACGGGCAGCAATGGGATGCGCAGTCCCAGAAAAGGGAACGGCCACCCGAGGCCTCCTGTGGGACCAGGGAGAGCGAAGCAAATGGACGGACCCCAAGCCCACGACACTCGGGGAGGGAACCAGGCACAGAAGGCCTCGGGGGTGTGAGTCCGCACGGGTGACACGCCCAGACCAGGTGACCGCGGCACAGGGCGCGGAGACAGGCAGGGGCGCGGGCACTCACCTCCCCATGGACACGACGTAGCGCGGCTCGGGCATCTGGTCGTACACCTGGAAGAGACGGCGGGGTCTGGCTGCGGCTTGAGGCCGGGGCGGGGGGGGGGCAGGCAGCGGGCCTGGGGCCGGGCCTACCTTGCGGAGCGCCGGGGCCATCTTGTTGGTGAGCGTGCCGGCCACGATCATCACGTCGGACTGGCGCGGGCTGGCGCGGAAGACCACGCCGAAGCGGTCCATGTCGTAGCGGGGCGCGGCCATGTGCATCATCTCCACGGCGCAGCACGCCAGGCCAAAGGTCATGGGCCACAGGGAACTCTGCGGGGGACGGGGTGCTCAGCCGGGGGGACGCTGCCGCCCCCGCTCAGAGCCCATCAGCCAGGCCTCCCCAGGCCGCCGCGCCGTCAGGTATGTCACCGGCCCCGGACGGGCAACGGGGAGGGAAAGCGAGCTACGCCTGCGGGCCAGCACTTTCGGGCGGCCGCGTCACCGAAAGAATAAAGAACTCAAGCCCAGGTGAAAGGAGCGTTGACGAGGTAGCCCACACAACCCGGCACGTCCCAGGCCCATCCTTCCAACACAGGCACACGCTGCGCCGAGTGCCTGGAAAGCCGCACGTGGTACGGGTCTAGACCCCAGGGCTCAGGCCCTGCGAGTGACTCGTTCTTAACGCTTCCTGGTGTCCAAGGACTCCAAATGCCTATTCCTCCAGGAAGGCCTCCTGGATGCCCTTGGCCGCCCCCTGACCGTCTCCTCCATCCATTCGGGGCCTCCCTCCCCACTGCTGTACTCCTCTGCCTGAGCCTTCTCCACTGTCCCTGCCTCGTCGGGGACCTGCACTGGGTCTTGCCCGCCCCACTCCGTGTTAACGCGGGTGCCCGGCGTGGGCTACACCAGGGGCCGACCCGGACAGCACCTCACGTGTGCACAGTGAGGACCAACACTGCAGCGGCCACATCCACGCTGGAGCTGCAGACCCTGGCCGGATGCTCCCCACGGCCCCATCGGTCACACAGACACAGGCACACAGGAACTGGCCCTGGGCACCCCCAGCACAGCGAGAGGAGCTCCTGGGAGTCAGGGGGAGACACAGACGTGCCCACAACACGCAGACCATCCCGCGGTGGGTACTGGGGGCCGGGGGGGGCTGTTTCCAGGTTTTTCCCAGGAAGGAGCCACTGTTCCAGGCATGCACTCATTTCCCAGTTAAAATCACTTCTACGTTAAAAGAGAAGGAAGAAGAACGAACAGAAACAGGAGATCTGCTGAAGGGAGGCAGGTCATGTTCCCTGGGGTGGAGGGAGAGACCAGACCGGGGCAGGGGCACTGAGGGGCCATCAGGGCCCGCAGCGGACAGGGGCAGGTGTGCACGTGTGAGCACATGTGAGCATGCGGCGGGAGGCCCGAGGGGCGCGGGAGGGGTCAGGGGCTCACCCGGCGGACCCAGTTGATGAGGTCATCCAGCTTGGCCACCACATACTCGCCCCGGCTGCTGGGAAGGGAGCTCGATTTGGGGAGCACGGCTCCAGCCATGGGCGCAGCGGGCTGGGTGCTGGATAGGAACACGCAGCAAGGGGAGGGGGGGCATTAGCTAGGCAGGCAACCTGACACCCCCACACCTCGGTCGGGCCCAGAGTAGCCGCTCGGAGGGCAGCAGCAAGCCGGCGCCACGGCCTGCCCCGGGGCAGCTCGGCAGGAGCTGGGCCACCAGGGTCGGGCGCTCAGGCCCAGGGCAGGATGCACATGCCAAACGACAGCATGAATGACGGCTGTCTGCTGTCCCCAGGGGAACTTGGTGTCCCCGAGCTCTGCTGATGCACTATCAACGGCCCTGCTGGTCTGGGGACGTGGGCCGTTGTCTTGGACATGCAGGAGGGGGCTGGGCAGGGCTCCGAGGGCACGGACCCATGCTGCCTTGCCCCGATGGTGGAGGGAGGGCCCTGGGGTCACCGAGGGCTGCTGCGGTGCCAAAGGGAGGCTTTAGGGTGTGCAGGGTCCCAGGAAGCCTGGCCTCACCTGCTGGGGCTGTCAGCGGCCACACTCGAGTGGACACCACGCACCTGCGTAGCCACGCCCACACCGGAGCTGCGGGGAGAGGGGTGCACATGAAGAGGAGCCTGGGTGCCCCGAGGCGCTGTGACAGGGCCACGCTGGAGCAGGGATGGGGACTTCTCTCAGGGAGACAAATCTGGCCCACTGCCTGTTTTTGTCAATAAAGTTGTATTGACACATAGACCCATCCACCCGTTTCTGCCTATCTGATCCGCTTTCACAAAGGCAGAGCGGACAGTGTCCACAGAGCCCATCTGGCCCTTCACGGAAAGTCTGCTGAGCCCGGTCTAAAAGGTGTCTGGTTTTCATCTCCTGGTTCTCTCATTACCCTTATTTCCCCCTTTATTTTACAGTGAATGCACGTGATCCCTAGACCGTGTGGGTGTGAATCCAGGCTTTGCCACCACCTGGACTGTCCCCACGGAGGGGCCTCGACACCACCTGTCGGAGGAGGACACTGCCGCCCCCGTTGCTGCCTGCCTCACTACGTGACCTTCGGCAGGCGGGCCCCCCTCTGAAGGGCCCTCCCTGGCAGGGCCTTGAGGTGGGGGAGACGCAGACACTCACCGCAGAGCAAGGATGGGGCGGAGCAGGCCCGGAGCTGCAGAGAGAACCACACGGTGCAGGCAGTGAGGTGGAGGCAGCGGTGAAAGCCGGGGCCCAGCCTCCAGGAGTTTGCACGCGAGCCCCACGCCTGGCACGTCCTTCCTCTTACCCTTGGTCTAGGTAAATTCCACTTAGCAAACACTCGGTAAGAGGAGTCTTTCAGAACGTGACCCACACGGTGACCCTTCGCTGCTTAATATCCCACGCCCGGACTAAAAGGCCACCCCACACCCGGGCCACCCTCCCCTTCCTCCTGCAGGGCAGTGTCGCTCCTGCCTCAGGGCCTTTGCACTGGCGGTTCCCTCTGCCTGGAGCACGCTGCCCCCCGCGGACACTGGCCGGCCCTTCTTGCCGGGCACGTTTCGGGTCCCTACGGCCCCCCAGGGTCGATCGGGTCACCCTGTTGTACCGCCATCTCTGTGCTGCGGGGCGCCTGCCTCTCCCAAGACGCCGGGGCCTCCCTGGCCCCCCGGGCTGGACCCGACAACCGAGCTGGCCTCGGGCGGAGATCCAGGGCCGCGGATGCGCTCGCGGCCCGGTCAGCGCCTTCCCCTCGGAGGGGCCGCGCGCTCGCGCCGCCGGGACCGCGAGCCCGGCCTCCCCGCGCAAGCCCGCCCCCAGCCGCGGAGGACAGAGAGCGCCCGCGGCCTCAGGTCCCCCGGCTCCCGAGCCCGCTCACCCGCCAGCGCCGCCATGTCCGCCTCGGCCTTCAAACAACCTCTGCGGTCCGTCCGCCGCCGCGCTCCGGGTCTCCAGGGCCGCCTGCCAAAGCGGCCCGGCCGCCGCGCGGAAACCGGCCCCCGGCCCCGGGACGTTCCGCCTCCGTGCGCCTCCTCCCGCCGCGCGCCCGCGGACGCCCTCCCGCGACAGGCCGGCCCGGCGGGGGCGCGGGGCGCGTCCCGGCAAAAGCAGGGCGTCGCTCTCGCCTTCTTCCCTCGGGGACAAAAGCTCAAAAGAGCGTCCCTGGGTGGGCTCGAACCACCAACCTTTCGGTTAACAGCCGAACGCGCTAACCGATTGCGCCACAGAGACGGCGCTGCCCCCGCCCCGCCCCGGGCGTCTATGAGGCGCGCGCCGCCGGGAGGCCGGGCGGGGGCGGCGGCGGCGCGCGGGCGGGCGGTGCGGGCCAGACTCCGAGCGACAGCGGCCCCTGCCGCGCCGCCGAGATAGCTCAGTTGGGAGAGCGTTAGACTGAAGATCTAAAGGTCCCTGGTTCGATCCCGGGTTTCGGCAGCCGTTTTGGCGCCCCCGCTCCCCGCTCCCCGCCCTTCCCTCCCCGGAATGTGACCACTCTACAGATGACCACGTGGGGGGACGGAACAGGGCCCCGGAGACCGTGATTCCAGTCCAAACGTGGACTCCATCCCAGTTCCCAATACTACTTGAGAGGTAGGATTAAAAGGCGCTGTCATTGTACAAGGAACGTGGCCAAACACCCAAACCGGTGAAATTCTTGCAATCCCGCTGGATTTTACACTTGGGGGAGACTGAGGCTCATACCGGCAAGCGCAGGGAGCGGCAGGCAGGCCGGCTGGTGGGACCCCTCCAGGCCGGGGAACCCCTGCACGGTCCACCCGGTCTCCCTTCCCGGGGAGCTCCGGGTCCCGGGTGGGCGGCGAGGGACCTCTTCCCCTCTGGTTCCTGCGCCCCGCCAGCCTGTGGAGCTGCATTTCCCGACTTAGTTAAATAAACTGCATTTTAGGATCATTTGAGTCACAGAAAAGTTGCCGACACAGTGGGGTTCCTGTGTTCCCGACACCCAGTCCCCCTATCGTTAGCAGCTGGCAGCTGACACGGCCAGACACTTGCTGCAATTCGTGGACCAAAGCGGACGTTACTGAAGTCCGAGCTTTATGCAACTTTTTTTCCCCATAACGTCCTTGGCCTGTGAGTGGGGAACCCTGGGGACCGAGCCCCCAGCCCCAGATGACCTTCCCGATGCCGCAGCCCTGGTGACGTCTGGCCGCCGCCTCCTGAGACCTGAGCGTCACCGAGCAGAGCTGCACAGTGAATTTCCAAACCCACCAGGACCAAGACAGAGCCTTTTCCAGCTGCTAGGGGCCGTAGGCCTGGTCAAGGCTGCACAACCGAGGGGGAGGGGAGGTGGACAGAGGTCAGAGCCAGGCTCGAGAGCCCTGCCAAGGGAGGCCTGCGGGGGGGGGGGGGGGGGGCTGGGTGAGCAGACGGATGGGGAGGGTCTGGGGAGAGGAGCAGAGTCCGGAGAAGGGACAGCATGCACCAGGCACAGGGAAGCCGGGCACTAGGGGCCCTGAATCAGGGATGGGGATGGGAGGGGACAGACTATTTCTTATGCAACTGTGCCTCCCTGAGGTTTCAGATTCTTACCCTGTAGTAAATAATTTTTTTAAAGATTTATTTGAGAGAGAGTGCACATGCGTGTGCAGGCATGGGCGGGGGTGGGGGGCACAGAGAGAGAAGCAGGGAGCGGGGAGCCTGAGTGGGGGGCTCCATCCCAGGACCCCGAGATCATGACCTGAGCCGAAGGCAGACACCCAACCGAGTCACCCACACAGCCTGTGAATTAAGTTTTCTCTTTAGAGATTTTTTTTTTTAAAGATTTTATTTGGCAGAGAGCGAGTGAGGGAACACAAGCACCCCAACGTGGGACTCGATACCAAGACCCTGGCATCATAACCAAAGCCAAAGGCAGATGCTTCGCCGACTGAGCCACCCAGGCGCCCCTGAAGATTTTATTTTTAGGTAATCCTATGTCCAACATGGGGTCCTAACTTACAACCCCAAGATCAAGAGTCAAACGCTCCACCAACTGAGCCAGCCAGGTGCCCACCCACCCCCCAGTAACTTTTTTAAAATCAGGTTTTTAGATAAACAATAAACTTGAAGAGGGGCCAGGGTGTGTGCAAGGACAATTCCCCCGTCTCAGGAAGTGGGGATGCTGGCGTGTGGTGACCACAGGTCCAAGGGGTCGGATCACAGGCTGGAGTGAGAAAAGCAATCGGACTTTAGGAGCTTCTGCAGGGCCTTGGGGTCTGGATGGGAAGCAGTTCAGAGAAGGGGTGGGCTGGGGGCGGGGGGAGGGGGGAGGGCAGGGGGACAAGGGGGCAGCAGGAAGGCCAGAGGCCAGCGAGCTCCAGCCCGGAGGGAAGGGGCAGAGGTATGGGGGGGGGGGAAGGAGGCAAGACCGTCCTGGTTTGTAGTGAGGGGGGCTCCTGGCGTTGAGGGGTAGGGCCCAGCATGCCGCTCAGCCCCCCGTAGCCCCGGGATGGCCGCT
>CM052898.1:449770-474421 GCA_028534135.1 Potos flavus | reverse complement strand
TACCTTCCAAAAAAGCCAGGAAAAGCACACCCCCAATGAGACGTGAGCACATTCCGGGCCCCGGGCCCGCAGACCCCGCTCACGCCCCAGCCACGGGACCCGCGGCGGCCCCTCCAGCGTCAGCACCGCTGACTCCTTTCTTCTAGGAGCTGATTATCAAATATTTCTTTTTCCCTTCAAAAATAAAAGAAGAAAACCTCATTTTAACAATTCATCTTGTCTCAGAATCCCTGTGCTTCGTGGGGACAGAGTCTCCGTGTGGGGCAGCGGAAAGTTCTAGGGACTGAGGGTGGGGGTGTTTGCATGATGGCGCTGAGCTGTGCGCTTTGAAATGGTTAGATGGGACATTTTACATTACGTGCATTTAACGATTAAGAAAAAAAAGAAACAGCTTTGTAAGGACTACGACTCTGAGTCTTACACTACCGGGTGTCTGGGCCGCCCCCACTCCAGGGCTGGCGACAGCCACAAAGCACACAGATTCAGACGGCGGGCAAGTCCACGTGAGCGCGCGGCTCAGGCGGAACACGAGGCCTGGTGGGCACCCCCGATGCATCGGCACAAGCCGAGGGGGAGGGAGGCGGCCGGCCGGCCCGCGGCTCAAGTCTGGAGCGGGTAGCCTCTGGCATCATCAGCACGGCCAACGTCATTTCCACGCCACACCCAACACGCCTACGGCGGGTCAAGGGCAGCAACAGAGCATGCGCACGCACAATCTTCCTCACAGGACGCGGAGGAGGACAGCGCCGGGCAGGGGGACACGCGCCAGCTCCGGCCCCCTCGGGACCAAAGTCCAGGGACAGACACAGCAGGTCTCCCTGCTGCCCAGGGCCCTTCGTGTTCCGTTGACTCCGCTGGTGGACACTCTGCACACGGACAGACAGACTTCTCTCGGTGGGCTCTGTGCGCAGCCTCCCTGCCTGCCAGACCTCCGGGCATTTGCTGGGCTTGCGGTGCGGCCCTCCCCGGGAAGGGGAGTGACAGTGGGCCTGGTCAGCCCTGGATAGAGACCCTGACTTGTGACTCTAGTTGAGTCTTCACCCTGTCACTGCCACGCAGGCCCGGCCCGTTCCCGGCAAGGCCTGGCAGCAAGCCCAGAGACGGGATTAGGGGCTCTGGGGGCCTGAAATCCCAGGGCAGCTAACCCCACTAACGGAGGAGAAACATCTTGATCACGGCATTCTTCTGACCAGCTAGGAACGGCCCGGGGTGACTGCGGCCGTGTAATCTTCCTGTGTTTTCCCCCACGGCCAGGGCACTGGGGCGAGGCGGAGAAAGCTTGAAATGCTAACAGGAGCCCCTGCAAAACGCGATTAGGCACAGCAGGCCCGGCACGCGCCCAGGGAGCGGCCCCACGTCGCGGTGCGGGCCGGGCCTGGGGCCCAGCGCCGCCCGCCCTGACCAGCTCCTGGAAGCGCCCGAAGGCCGCCGCGCCCGAGCGCTGGCTTCACTGGGTCCCTCCGGTGAGCCCTGGCCGAGGGCTGGCGAGCACGCTGCGTCGCAGGCAGTCCCTTCCCCCGGGCAGCTGGGCCAGCGCGTCGGCCAGAGGGGCCTGGAGCGCCGGCGCCCTCCCAGACACACAGCCGCTGGTTCGGCTGGTTCGGCAGCGGCGCCCCGAGCAGCCTACCGGTAGCTGAGGGCCGGTCCTCTGAGGTACTTCTCCTCCGCCGTCCTGTAATCCACAGCGTCCACCGCCGCGATCGCGCACACGATGGCCTGCGAGAGGGCAGAGGGCGTCAGGCGCGGCCTCCCCAGCCACGCTCAGGGTCCGGGGGCCTCTGCTCGCGGCAGTCTCAGAGTCGAGACGCGAGAGTTCTCGCCACTAAAAGCAGAGAACGAGGCGGGACCAAAACCAGTAAGCCCGTTGGTGACAATTTGTAATTTTACTGTTCAAACGACGGGAAAATACAACAGCGATCATCCGCGCGCACGGCACGTCTGATCCTTGTTTGTTTCTTCAGGAGAAACAGAAAAACTCTGGTTACTAAAAATAATTTTTTTTAAATTAAAGATTTTATTTATTTGACAGACGACGAGGGAGAGAACACAAGAAGGTGAAGAGGGAGAGGAACAAGCAGACTCCCCGCCGAGAAGGGAGCCCGATGGGGGGCTCGATCCCAGGACCCCCGGATCATGACCTGAGCCGGAGGCAGAGGCGTCACCGACGGAGCCCCCCAGGCGCCCCACGAGGTCTTTTTAAAGCACCTGTGTGGAGCGTGTGGCCGGCTCGGTGGGAAGAGCTTGCGACTCCGGCCCCACGCGGAGCACACCGGTCACTTAAAAATAAAATCTCACAAATTGAACCGAGCCATTCTGGTCCAGAACACGGCACCCCCCTGCCGCCCCGGGGCACGGCTGACCTGGGGCAGGTCACTCGGGTGGTGTCCCAGCACTGTGGGGGTTCAGCAGCACCTTGCCCCCCCTGTGAGAACCACAGCCGTCCCCACACGGGAACCAGTGTCCCTGGGGCAGAGCCGCCCCTTCCCAGGGCACACGCTGCGGTACTTCCACATACGAACAGAACGACCTGGGGGAGGGGGCCGGAGCTACAAACCGACGGGGCAATGGGCACGCGAGCTCCCTGACGCTATTCTCCTTTCGTACGCATTTGAAAGCTTCCAGCAACGTAGGTAAAAACCTTTGAGCTTGGTAACTTTCCCCACACGTGCTCACAGGGGCCCCGCAGAGCCCCCGCTGACCCTCAAAACCACCAGGGGCGTGACATGGGCGCTGCTGCCTCACTGAACGCCGGTGGGCACGCGCGGGAGCCTTGCAGCGCCCTTTCCACAAGCAACATCTCCGGCCACGGGTCCGCGTGCACACGGGGACAGAGCACGCGGCTCTCCTCCCCCGGCGCCGGGCCCCACAGTGCCACAGCCTCACAGGCGGACCGCGAGCAGAGCCTGCCACCCCAGCACCACCACCCGGCCCTGCGCGGCCCCGGGGACGACAGCCCCGCTGCGCACTCACTTCAGGCAGAAGAACGTCCAGGACGAAGCGGATCCGGTCGCGGCTGACCCGCGCCAGCGCCCGGCTGCCCGTCCGCTGGTAGAGTCCCTGCAAGTATTTCACCACCGCGTCCAGCTGCTCCTCGTCCTCCAGGTACGTCTCCATGCATGTCACGGACTGACCCGAGGCCAGGAACGTCTTCAGCCACCGGGACGGCTTCCTGTTCTTCAGGATGGCCCGCAGGTGGCCCTCGGCGCCCCTGGCTTTCACGATGTACTCCACCAGCTTCTGGTTGGCCCGGTCCCGGGCAGCCCGGGACCGGTCAGGGAGGACCTTCCTACAGGGCGGCCGCCTCCCCTGGGGGCTCCCCGCCACAGGCTCCTCGGGGTCCCCCTTGCTCAGCTGCGGGAACCTGGTCCCCAAGACGTCCTGCTGGATGGACTTGCGGACAGGATAACCTGCAGACAAACGACACGTCCGTGGGACCGCTGGCCTGTGTGGGAGGGCTCCCTCCTCTTCCCTTCACTGTGCAGCCTGGGGCTCTGCGGGAGAGACTCCCCAGCCCCAGGCGCGAGCGCCACGGCCCTAAGGGCTCGTCCCCTAGGGGCCGCACGTCTCTCCCCAGCTCCGCCTGGCCCTAGTGGCGCCCCCGAGGAAGCACGGACCCCTCCTGCACTCCGATACCACTGGGGACCACGGGGTCCGGCAGGACGCTTGGTTCACCCACAACGCAGGCAGCAGGGAAGACAGCTGCAAAACACTACCATCCACATGTTTTGGAGGCGAGGCCGGGTGCCCGATGGACAGCAGGGGCAGGCGGCAGTCAGGCTCGGGACAGGGCCTGGCCTCCACCCAGACGCCTCCGCTCCCGAACCTCAGACACGGAAAACGGCTGCTTCGTGTCTCTAAACAGCCGGCGGACTTACTTATGTCGGCGGCGTAATATTCCAGGAAAGAGCCGGCAAAGGAACCGCAGCCTGCGGGGGGCAGGAGAGGAGGGTCACGTCCCACCATCAGAGGCGGTGCTCGGGCACGGCCAGAGGGACACAGGGTTAGCACGCCGGCCTCATGTCAGCCCTGTCCAGACTGACCCCTTCCCGACAGGGCCAACGGGACACCAGCGCTACCGTTGAGGTGCTACCCACCCCCAGGGGCACCCAGAAAAGCTACCGTCTAAAGATTCCCAACAGCCAGACTTGAAGCAGACGAAAACCAACCCTCTGATTTGAAACAATCTCTGCCTTCCATTCACTCCAAATATCTCCGGTTTCGCCCAGGTGTCTGCCCATCTGCCCTTGTCGGGGACAAGACTGCCACGGACCCAGGCCGGGCGGCCACGGGAAACAGGCCTGCGCTCCGCCCCCAGCCCGGTCCCTTTGTCCGAGGGCGCGCAGGCCCACGTACCGAGCCGGACCCTGTAGTCGGTGATCAGGGAGACGCACCAGCCGATGGCCTGGTCGAAGTCCTCCTTGGCTTCGTTCTGCAACAAGCGCCAGACAGCAGCTGTGAGCAAGAGGCCACAGGGGCTCCTCCGATCCTCTCTGCGTCCTCAGCCCCTGCGTCCAGAGCGCAGCGCCGGCAGATGCCCTCGCGAGGCGCTGCTGAGAACACACGGAGAAATGCGCACGGAGGCCCAAGTCTGGGGCTGGGGCTGCTCGGGAAGTGGGCACGTGGGAGCCGAGAGCTCTGGGACAGAGCTGGGGACTCCGAAGCAGAGGAAGGTGCCAAGCGCCCCTACGTGCGGCTGACGTCCCCCAAACAAAACCTGCAAGTCCCACAAAACAAATCCTTCTAAGAGCCGCGCTCACGCCCCTGGCTTAGGACGGCATTGGCTGAGTTGCCACCTGCAGGGGCGCCCACCTGGACTTCAAGTTCCTCGCCTGTAAACCGAGGACAATGCCCCCTCCCCACCCGCCGTGAGGACCCCTGAGCTGGGACGCTGACCCAGCACCTGAGACCCCTGTCCTGGAGGACCGCCCCTCAGCCTGGCAGGTGTGGAACAGGGACAGCAGGTGCTGCTCCTTGCTTGGGAAAGCAGAGCTCCAAACCGTGACCGTGACACCAGGGCCGGACAACCCAGTGGCTCCAGGAGGCAGGGCTCCTGCCACCGGAACGGCCCCCCACTGACCCCCGTGCACCCCAGGGGGGCCTGGCTTTTCTCAGGGAGCAGGAAGATGGGTGACGGGCACCATCCCAGCGTCTGGATTACGTGAGGCCACGCGTCATCTCTGCCACAAAATAGTCTGAGTTTGGGGCGCACAGACCTCAAAGCCAGATTCCTGCTCTCCTGACATCCCCCCATTCTGGGAAAGCTATCCGGATCCCTGAGAGTGGCCGTGGGGTCAGGGCCAGCCCCTGGCCTAGAAGGTTGGGCGACCAGCTCCCCGCACTCACAGGCCCGTGCTTCAGGGAGCGTGGAAGCTCCCAAGGCCACGGCCGGCCCTCTTCCAGAACCAGGCCCCGCCAACGGGCATCCCGACGCAGGCTGCGTGCCCGGCGCAGGCCGCTGCTCACAAGCCACAGTGAACGCACTCACCACAGGCAGGACGCGGCAGGACCGTGTCATGGGGACACGCGCATCGGGGGGAGGAGGCTGGGGTCCGGTGGGGGTGCCGACCTTCCCAACCCCTGCCCGCACCACAGCCCGTGCCCGCTGTGCTCAGGGAGACAGCCGCTGGCAGGAGGCTTCCCAGAAGACCTCCGGCCTCGAGTTCTGCCCGAGCTCCCACGCAGTCCGCGCGAACGAGAAGACGGGGACGCCAGGCCAGGAGCCCGCTCACTGGGCTGGGACAGGACCTGCACGGGGGGGCTGACACCCCTCCCCTCAGCTGGGTCTGCGCTGGGAAAGCCGGTGTCACCGCAGCTCAGGGCTGCACGGATGGCGTGTGCACGGGACAAGCACCTCGTGGCTCACGGGCTCGGCCACTGACAAGTGCACGAAGCCCCCTGTGGGGCGTCAGCCAAGCACTCTGGCCCCCGCGCACACGTGCAAGCCTGCCGTGCCCATGGCATTACATGGGGACACCCTCCGAACCATCGCCCGCATCGAGACACTGGCCTCTGCTCCGGGACAACGGGGGGGACGGCTGGCAACCTCCCAGGGCGGTGCTGGTCCCTGCCGGGAACGGCCTGAGCCGCGCCCAGCAGACCACCGTGACGCGGGAGGGAGCGCACTGCCCCCGGCCCCCACAGCAGCCGCTCCCGGAGCACGAACCACAGTCCACCCACCAGAAGAGCCTGCTTCTCTTTGCAGTCGAAGTGCTTCAACCTCTTGAGAGACACGGTGATGCTGCAAACAGAGGGGCGAAGATTAGACTCCGTCTCCTGAGTCAGGATAACCATTCCCTCTCCTCCGATGGCACTAGTGGGGACCGTGGGGCCTCTGCCAGCACCCGCTGCCTGAGAAAGCCCCGGACAGGCCCTGGGGGACGTGGCTGGGGCCACCACGTGGGATGTGCACAGCCTTGGCCGCCCGTGGGAGGTGGAGGCAGCATGCGGGGCCAGAGGGTCCGAAACGTGTTTCCAAAGTGCCCTTCGAGGAGACGGGCGTGTTCACCCAGGGATTGAGGACTGGTAGCGGATGACCGGACAGCCAACGGAACAACGAAACGGGCGGAGGCGGGGTCGCTGCTCACGGCACCCGCGGCGACCATACTGGACTGTAGTTTGTGGGGAACGGGGGGATCCACCGAGCGCCTAACTAGGCTGCCTTTCAAAGCCGGCAAATTAAAGCTGGGAAACTGGACTGTGCGAGCAGTCCCTTCCAACACAGCCTCTGTCCGGATTCCTCCTCCGGGGGAGCTGGATCGCACGGGACACGTCAGACCACCGGCCCTGGACCCCAGCCCCCCCCATCCAAGCGCCCCTGAGCCGGCAGGCCTTCTCCCGCGAAGCGTTTGCAGAGAGCAGACAGCTCAGTTACCCTCTCCCTTTGGGATCCATGTGCCCCTCGATGAAGAGCACGCTGGCTTTCTTATCTCTTCGCCGGACGCTCTTGACCTGTCGGGAAATCCAAGAAAATCAAGCATCAAGAACCCAGAAGAGACCGCGGGTTTGAACTACCTTCCTGACCTTTTCACCGTGCGGGTTGGCCTGTGGGTGGCATGTGACAAGGATGCTGCTGCCCGGCGGGCGGGGGACCAGAGCCAAGCCCCCGTGTCGGAGGCAGGTGGGGGGGGCCAGGGCCAAGCCCCCGAGTCGGAGGTGGGGGGGGGGGCCAGGGCCAAGCCCCCGAGTCAGAGGCTCAGATGCTGCCCCATGCCCCACAGGCACGCTCAGTGCCCGCAGACAAGCAGGACTGGGCAGCACTCTGCTGCTCTCCCCCGGAACAGAAAGACCCAACCCTCCTGCCACCTCGGCCCACGACTGCGCGTCTGTCTCCTGACTCAGCAGGACGGGCTCACTCTCGTCTTCGGGATCAGCAACGTGAGCTCAGGCAGGTGGGACCAGCTGAGGACACAGAGGCGGCGGTGCCGCGCTCAGACCAGCCTCCTCCCTGCCCGGTGCCCCCGTGTCCCCGGCTCGGCTGTAAACCAAGAGCCGGCCCCAGGAACCCAGGACCTTGGAGCTCCGTTACCCAGCGGGTCCCCAGAGCACTGGTAAAAATGAGGAGCACCTGCCACGAAGTAAGCTGAAGGGAGGCCGGGGAGCCCCACCGATGACCCCCCATGTTGCGGAGACGCCGCACGGAGACCCCCACTTCATCCGCACATCTGTTCAAGCTCCACCTTCCGGCCAGCGAATGCGGCACAGACAGCGACCCTACTGTCACGACGGCCGGTCGGCCCCACCCAAGGAGGCCGTGCTGCCCACTGGAGGTCAGCCTCACGGCTACGACAGCAGCGTCTCCGGCTGCTGCACACGGCTCTCCAAGTTCAACGTCACCGTCTCTCACTACAAGTTAAAGCTCTAGAGCTGGAGCCCTGGGAACGCCGTCCGCCCCGGAGGGGCGTCACCGGAATGCTGCCTACACGGGAGGAGGAGGAAGGACACCAGGTGAAGGGTGGGGAGCCGGCCCGCTGCCCTGGCCGAGGAAGCACCCGCACAGCCCACACCGGCCAGGCGCGCGGAGAAGGCAGAGTGGGAATTTCACGGAGCTGAGGCCACCGCCGCACACACACACCCGACCCCCACCGGGAAATCCGAGCAATTTCCAAGCTCCCGCAGGAAAAAGCCTTGAGCGCACAGTAGTAGACACCAGACGTCCTCTCAGGCAGGTTTCCTGAGCTGCTCGGTCTAGGCCGGCACTAGGACCCTCACGCTCAACTGTGCCAGAACGACGGACTCCCCTTACTCAGGTAACCATCTCCAGAAACCCTGCTTGAATTGCAAGGCTGTCCGGTTCTCCCATGAGGACCTCTCCCGGGGTCCGGCTGACACGAATGGGGGGCGAGGAGGCGGAAGTGTGGGGACTCCGGCAGGCGCCCAGAGGCCGCGGGTGCTTACCACTGCCGGCCAGAAGGGGTATTTCTGGTGTTTGAGCCAGACCAGCATTCCTACTTCAAACGAGCGTGGTTCTAGAATTAAAAAGGAAGACAAAAATATAAACGGTAAGTCAGATCCACATCACGCACCAAATGCAACAACTGAAAAAAACACAATTTAGAGGTTGCTTAGACCTGACGCTCTAAGTCCGGTCAGAGGTCCCCACGGTTTGAAGGCAGCCTCACAACAATGCCGGCGCCGGAGTGCGGGGGACACGCGCGCTGCCGAGCGGGGACAACAAGCCAGGGTCGACTCTGTACCGCCCTGGCTGCTACTCCATAATCTCAAATAATTCCAGATTCATTTTTTAAAAAGAGTGTGGCACAAGAACCCCAACAAAAGAACCGAATTCCAGGGCACCGGGGTGGCTCAGTGAAGCAGCTGCCTTCGGCTCAGGTCGTGATCCCAGGGTTCTGGGATGGAGCCCTGCGTCGGGGCAGGGGGGAGTTAGGGGGACAGGGGGGTGTCCCTGCTTCTCCCTCTCCCTCTGCCCCTCCACCTGCTTGTGCGCGCGGGCTCTCTCAAATAAAATCTTTGGGGAAAAAAAAAAAGCAAATTCCTAGGAAGCTCATCAGTCTGAAAAACTAGACTTTACCTTCAAAGGGAGAAAAAAAACGATTTACCTAAATCATCCAGTGACCACACAATTACAACTGAATAAAACTTAATAAGAATTCCAACCAAACACAAAACTCCAGACGGGTAATTTAAATGCTGACACAATGACGTAACAAAAATTCGCAGACATGAGAGGCTGCTTCTCCAAGCAGAGGCAAACGGAGCCCCAATCCCGCAGTGCCCCGGCCGCCAGCACGGCCACAGGCAAGGTCTGCAGACGGGCAAATGCCCGCCGCGAGTGTGCAAAGGGCTGCCATCCGTCTGGTGAGAAGGGTTTGGTCTTTAAGGGAACTGTCAGGGCCCCATGAGGACAAACAGGTCACAGGAAACACTCAGACAGAGGTGAGGCTGCCGGGGGGGCATGCAGACCAGACAAAAGCAAACGGAAGCAAAAACCAGGGGGTTTCTCGGGTCTGTGGTGACCTGGCCCCCCGCTGGCAGCAGGTGGACAAAAGTGCCCTTCTGGAAGGCACAGTGTCCCTTCTCTGGCCAAGTCCTGCTCCGGGGGCACTAAGCCGGCAGAGCTCTTTCCCACGGTGTGGGCACGTGCCGGGCACGTGGCAGCCCCCCAGGCATGGAACCGTCTAGGCACCTGACGCGGGGGGAGGGCTCAGTGAGGAACAAGCGGTGGCCGCCAAAAGTGACCGGAAGACCGCAGACAAGTGTAAAGTGTGTCCGAGCTGTCATCAGGCACGACAAGGCAGACGCACGCCCGACAGCAGACTCGGAGAAGCGGCTGCAGCGCGGCCGGCAGGAGCCGAGTCACGAGCGCACGCCCTGCCCGCTGGCCTCCCCTCAGAGGACAGGACCTCCCCTTCCCCCCATTATTGCGCACCATCTCGCACATCTGTAATTATTCCATAACGAGAAAGCTAAAAAAACACCAGTGTGTTAAAACCAACAACCGATGGGTAATTCTAAAAACGAAACTCATTCCAAGTAATTTACTCCATGAAACAGACTAAGTTGCTGTCAGTTGTTGGCTTGGGATCTTGGGTCTGTATTTCCAGCCCTTCCACAAAGAGGACCGGGGCGCGCACCGGCGCACGCTGGCTCTGCGAGGACAGCACGGGCGTGTGGGAGGGGGTCCTGGGGCCCCGCTGCCTCAGGCCGGAGACCCTGTCTCTCTGGACAGACACACAACCGATGTCCCCAAAGGTCTGGAGGCAGCACCAGGCCACACCCGAACAGTGGCGACAGGACCCGGCTCTCCGCTTGGCTGTCCTTCCTTCCCACGGAGAGGACAGGACGACACATTAAGGGAGCAGCGTGCCGGCAGGGAGGCCCTCTTCCCTTTGTGTGCTTACCCTTACAACAGAGGACAGAAAACACGGCGCTTCTGAAGCTGTCGGTGCAGCAGGAGGAAAATAAAGCGGCAGGAACGCCAGCCGTCCAGGGGCTCGCCACACACGAAAGCACGCTGCTTCTCCACGCTTACCGTGATAAAGAAGGATTCTGGGTGGCTCCTCGTCATCCTCATCTTCCTCCAGGATGGAATGAATGGGATTGAACTCCACGGACTCTCCAGAAGACTGACAGTCTGCCAATGACGTTAGATTCGACTTTCACTGTCACCGTCTCAGGGACTCAGCCCAAGAAACACATTTTCGTGATACGCGACCGTCCACGCAAACAGGAAAGATCGCGTGTCACAGACTCCCACACCGCCAGATGCGAGGGAGAACCCTCTGACTCAAGTACGCTTACGGGAAAAACCAACCAGAGACAAAAACAGTAGGGAGAGAGGCTGCCGCGTCTCCAAGAGGGGCAACCGCACAAGCAGCAATCTAAGCAGAGTGAGGGCACAGCCGCGGAGACCGTGCCTCTAGGGCCGAGGCAACCCGGGGGGCGCGGGGGGGGGGGGGAACGTGGGGACAGGCTGCGGCTCACCTCCCTGCCGCCTCCATACGTGCCGGGACACCGCGTTTAAACTCGAGGCAGAAACCCGAGCGCGTGTGCAGCCGGCGGGCCTGGAGGCTCGGAAGCCCAGAGAACGGGCCGTTCTCAATCAGCGGCGCGACAAGAGGGACACCGCCGCGTTCAAACCAACGGCTGGCCAGCACACACAAGTACGTCTCCGCGAGAATCGTGAACGGGTTGGGAGGCTTCTGAGTGAGTTAATCACTTCTGAGATGCCTCCCCGTTCACAGGGAACGCACTGCATGGCTGTCCGCGCCCCTCCCCCTCCCAGGCCCTCGCCCGTTCAGAACAAAAAGGCACAAGGATTTGCGACTAGTCCTAATTACAATCCTGTGGGAGACGCAGAAAGGAACCCGGCAGCCTCTGCTCGGCCTCTATTTTGATACGACCTCGTTAAGATCAGGTTAAAAAGCGCACGTGCCTGACCCGCATCGCCGCCCTCCGCCAGCAGAAGCACTTCCCGCCGCACACCTTACCTTCCTCCACCAGGATGGGAAGATTCCCCGTCTCCTCTGGGGCAGCGCGGGGGGCGGGCGGGCCAAGTTTGGCTGCGCTGCGCAGGGTCATGCAGCCCCGGGGCCGCTGCCTGGGCACTGCCCCCCGCTCCAGCTGCGGGTCCGGCAGCCTCTGGCTGCCATCTGGGCACAGCCGCTTGGCGGGGCGCCCCGGGGCCGGGAGCACAGTGGGGCCACGCAGAGGCACACCCGGGGCTCGCCCTTCGGCCCACAGACCCTCCTCCCTGACGCGGGGAGGTGACCCGGGCGCTGGCGGGCTGCTCTCTTTTTCACCCCCTCCCTCTGAGAGCGAAGGTGCTCTCTGACCCAAGCTAGGCTCCTGTGCTAAATGTCTCCCCCTTTTCCTCGGGGCTGTCCGCCTTCTGCAGCGCGTTCTTGATCCAGTGCCGTCCCGAGAACCACCTCTGGCTGAGGGGGCCACCACGGCTTGCGGGCTTTCACTTTTCCCGAGCTCCTCCTTGTGGTCCACTCGGCACTTGGGGTCCCTTCTACAAGTGGGTGAAGCCGCCAGCCTTGGGTGCGTGCGTTCCCCCCTCTGAGGTCCAGAACTGCTCGGCACGTCTTCCTGGAGACCCGAAGAGCTGGGGTCACGGAGCGAGGTGGCCAGACCCGTGGGCTTGTCTCCCGACGACAGAGCAGCTCTTTCTTCCCTTGAAGAGCTTTCTGGAGGCAAACTGGTTCTCTGGTTCAAAACATCCAGAGCCACTCGAAGCGCGCGTCTGTAGGCCAGCTCCTCCAGGGGTTCGGCAGGGACCTCGCTCTGGGAGGCTGCAGGGGTGAGAAGCACAGGAAGCCTGGTGAGCAGGCGCCGGGCTCCGCCGTCAGGTCACGGCCGCCGGGGCGGACGCGGGCGGTCACGCCTGAAGGGAGGCTGACCCTGCCGGGCTCCGTCTGTCCCAGGGCGGGACGAGCCCACCGACCGACGGCTGTTGCTCTTGCTCGGGCCGTGAGCTCTACTTTCCCAAAACAGACTGACCCCAACCTGATCGGGTCACAGAGATCCATGCCTCCAGGTCACAGAAAACTATTGCCAGCAAATCGTACTCAGACTCCTCCCAAATCCTCCCGGCCTCCCAGTCTCGACTTCAATCAGGCTCCATAAAAACCCTCGCCAACTCCATAAAGAACTCGGCTGGCAACGTGTTCTTGGGTGGCGGAGGGGGTGAGGGCCAGCCGATGAAAGGGACCCATTGTGGGCTGCTAGATTTTCCGCACTTCTGAGCGAGGGCGTTTCCAAGCCAGAAAAGAGCATCAGGGCCTGGAGACTCCAGCCTGACCTCCTCACTGCTGCAGTTGCATTTACTCTTTCCGACCCGCAGACACTATTTACGTGGATGAGGTGCTGGGCGCGCGGCACAACTCAGCGGGCACAACCCCCTGCAGTCTTTCCCCCGCTTTCTCCTCCAGGCTGCTACACACCCCAGCCCCCGCACGACCTGGGCGAACCACGAGGAGCGGCTCCGAGGCGGCAGCTGAGGCTGCCCGAGGTGTGCCCGGTGGATGCTGCTTTGAACAAGAGTGGTTTTTCCAAACACAGAGGAAAACGAACCCTATTTTATACACATCGTTGGAAGGACTCCTGGTCAATCTTTCCAGGAGACTCCCGGCGCTCGGTACAGGGGGTGAGCACCCCCTCTGAGGCGGCAGAAAACACCTCTGCGCAGGTCTGCCGAGCCCCCGGCAGGCGGGCGAGCGTACAATCACCCCCGCACCGTGGGCTCGGGCCCTCCCTCCCGCCAAGGAGAGGCAAAGGGGGTGGGTGTGGGCGAGGAGAGCCCAGGCAGGCCACAGGTACCCAACATCGACGCTGGTCACATAGTCCTTTTCCCCCGGAGCTCAGCTGTGGAATTTAAATACACAACCCCTGCTCTCAAAGCCGGGCAGAGAACGAAGCAGCACCGAGACCCGTCTTACAGTCTTACTGTGGGATGGGGGTGGTGGGAAGGAAGCATCTTCCCCCATCTCCTCATGGAGGCAAATGCACGCTGGAGGCCACGGACCCCAACGCTCCTAGCGGGCCACACTCGGAGTCAAGAACAGGATCGCTTCTGGGGCAAATTCTACAAAGGTTTTAGAAAACAGAGCCCTTTTCTTTCTCTCCTTCAGCTCACGGTTACCTGGGGACCAGGGTCTTTCCATTCTCCCACACGGTCTCTTTGTTACTCAGAGCCGTGCTCTTACCCAGGGAGGAGGCTATCCTTTCGATGTGGGCCGTCTTCAGGATTTCCACGTCTGTGCTTCTCACCTCAATTCTGCAGGGACAGAAACACCCGTTATCCGCTACCAGCCAAGGCCACGAAGACATTTTCAAATGTGTTTTTCTTTAGACGACAAAAGAATTAGATTCATTTTCTTCCTTCTCAACCTTCCACTTAAAACCAAAAGTCACAGCCAACCAGGAATTCATGTGCTTGAGGTTAGAGGCAGCAAGGACCCTGGTGAATGTGTTTTTTTTTTTTTTCCTTTTAAGACAGAAAAGGTTGGCTGGATTTAAGAGTAAAAATGAATTCAAATTGTGACTTTTATGAGGCAAATCCTACTTTCAACTACACAAATAACTCCTTTGTTAGATTTTCAGAGTAGATGATAGCGTCACTAAAAGCTGTTTACAGCCCAGCAGGTGTGTTTTAGTTTAAAAGGATGCGCTTCCCTTTTAAACTCCAGTATTCAATTACCTTCCCAGCCGCAGGGAAAGTGTGAGCTGGGGACTAAGCAAGCTTAGGAGGCCGCTCTGAAGAGAGATGGGGACCTGGGGAAGCTGTAACTGGAGCTGACGAGGTTTTATTCTCTCTGAATTGGGAATTCTTCCCTTAGACACAGCAATACCACAATCATACGTGATCTGGGCATTTCAATCATCCTGGGTAATGTTACGTTCTTCCATCTCCAGGTAATCAAGAGCAAAAAGAGTTATGTGCTTCCCCACAGTCGGTATGTGCCTCCTGAATGCTAAACAGTAGCTACTCATTAGATGGACGGGCTGAAACATCCAGTATTTCAAAACTGATGGGCCTGTCACACAAGTTTCTGAGAAAAAGACAAATCTGCGGGAAGGAACCATCTGAACGTGAACCCCAACAAGAGTTTCCCGTGTATAAATTATATTTATTCGATTTCTGTACTGATCTCTCAGAGCACTTCACATGGATCTTCAATTTCCAAACGGACATGTAAAAAAAACCGAAAAAAGCCACTAGTGTTTTCCTCTTAAGATTATTACGAGCACAAGTCTGTTACAACAACTGAAAAATTAATAAACTCCTAAGAACGGACTTCACTTTTGGAAGGAGGGGTGCAGTCTGAAAAATCTCATTCAGAAGAAAATATTAAAAAAAACCCACAACACTTGGGGCGCCTGGGTGGCTCAGTGGGTTGGGCGTCTGCCTTCGGCTCAGGTCATGATCCTGGGGTTCTGGGGGCTGCTCAGGTCACGATCCCGGGCTCCCGCTCAGCTGGAAGCCTGCTTCTTCTCTTTCTGCCTCTGCCCCTTTCCCTGTACTTGTACTCACTCTCTTTCCCAATAAATGAAATCTTTTTTTTTAATAAATGAATAAAATCTTTAAAAAAAAAAACAAAAACAACACCCACAACACTTAACTTTTCATCTAGGGAGAGTATTTGAACACTTAGAAAAAATTCCTTTTTTCTCTTATTTTTTGTTGACATCTCAGTTCTGGCCAACACCTACGTGAAAGAGAAAAAAAACAAAAACTTGCAGTTACCGAAAAGCAAGGAACGCTCAACCCAAACGCTGGTAGCTCAGCTGGACGCCAAGCCGGGAGCGGACTCCTAACACACAGGACCAGGGAACTTAGTCCATACTGTGTCCCACGCCGTGACTCCGCAGAGGGGAAACCGAGGCACGGGGGGTCAGCGGCAGGCGCGGGCAGGGGGCTGGGCGTCGCCGTGGGGCGCTCTCCTGGGGCCCCCGCCACTCACCCCCCGAGGTACCCGCCGTCGCCCCGGCCTTCCCAAGGCTGCGCGGAAATTCGGTACTTCAAGCAGCGTCCGCCCGTCCGGCGGGCGCCCCCCGCTCGGGCTCCGGGGTCCCCGGGTCTCTCCGGATGGACACCGCCCCCCCCAGTCCCCCGCGAGCCCCGGACCCGCACACCGACGGGGGTCACCTGGGCCGGCCACAGCCGCTCCTCCCACCGGCACAGGACGTACTGGGCGTCCGTCATGACTGGGACTCATGGGGCCCGGGGGGACGACCAGGCTCGGACGGGGCGCCCTGCAACACAAGGGGCACAGCGGCGTCGGGGCCGCCCGGACGCGCTCCCGCCGGCGCGGTGCAAACGGCCGCGGAACAGCCCGGCCCCGCGCCCACACCCCGGCCCGCGCGGGGACCCGGCCCAGCAGCCCGGGGGTCGGCGCCCGCCGCGGCGGGGCCCCTCAAAGGACGGGGACAGCTGCAGGGCGTCCTCCCGGGCCGGCCGCCCACGGGCACCGCCGCGGCGGGGGCCAGGCCAGGGGTCGGGGCGGGGGGGGAGGCGGCGCACGAGGCGGGGGCCGGCTCGCGCCCCCGGGGGCCCTCCGCTCGGGGCTCGCCCCTCCCCCCAGGCCCGCCGCGGCCGCCTCAGCCCCCGCCGGCCAACCCGCGGGACGCAGCCCGCAGGCCTCACCGGGCGCCCGGCCTCCGCAGCGCGGCGTCCCCGAGCCCGGAGCGGAGGACGAGGAGGCCGCGGCGGCCCAACGGCGTCGGCACCCGCGCCTTCCCCGCCGCCGCCCGCGCCCGCGCTCACCGCCGCCGCCGCCGCCGCCGCCCCCGCCCCCCGCGGGCTGGGGGCGGGGCCAGCCTCGCGGCGCCGCCAAGCCCCTACCCCCGCCGCCAGCCAATGGGGCGCGCGTATCCGCCCCAGGACCCGCCCCTTCCGCCCGAGCAGGTGTGCGCGCGGTTGACTGACAGGCGCTGGGCGGGCGCGCGGCGCGCGCGCGGCTGATTGACGGGCGCCGGGAGGGCGGACGGGCGCGAGGCCGAGGGGCGCCGAGCGGGCGGCGACGGCGGGCGGCCTCCGTCTGGGCCGGCCCCGTTCTCTTTGTGAACCCGCCTCCGGGCCCCGCGGCCGCGGGAAGGCGCCCGGTCCCCTCGCCGCCCCCACCACACGGCCTGAGAAAACCTTCCAGAGCCTTCCAGAACCTTCACGTTTCTGAGGCGCCACGTGCTGCCGCGATGCCCACGACGGAGCCCCTGAGCGCAGCGCGGGAAGCAGGTACCGGCGGGGGGCCGGGCTCCGGGGGCGCGTCGCCTCTTCTCAGCTGGAGCCGCCCGCGTCGGCCAGGCGTGGTCCTCAGCACGGCGACGCCGCCCGGCCTGTGGCCCCGAGCCTCATGCCCTGCCGCGGGCGCAGGGGGGCGACGGGCGGGGGCGTGGGGGGACTGGGGGGCGGGGCGACGGGAGGGGGCATGGAGGAACTAGGGGGCGGGGGGGAACTAGGGGGCCAAGGTCTCAGGGGCTGACGGTCGGGGTCATGGGGGAACTGGGGGGCAGGGGGCGCAGGGGCTGACGCGCGGGGGCGGAGGGGGGAGCAGGGGTTGCGGCGGGGCGGGGGAGGGGGGAGGGAGGGCGCAGGCAGGGGCGGACGCGTGGGTGCGTGGGCGTTGACGCCCGGGGCAGGCTGGGAGTGGGGAGCTGAGGCCCGTAAGGGGTGGGGGGAGGAAGGGGCGGAGCTGATGGGTCGGGGGCGGAGCCGATGCCCGGGGAAAGCGGGGCAGGAAGGCGCCGGTTCCGCCCCTGGGAGCCACACGGCAAGGGAGAGCGGGCCCTGCCCCGTTTCCGCCTGCGGGTGTAGACGGTGCCTGCGGCACGGTGCCCGCCGAGCTCCCCTTGGGGCCCTAGTCAGGGAGTGGGATGGATCCAGACGGTGGTGGGGTCTGAGTCCGGAGGCGGGTCTGCAGAATGCGGGCTCAGCTGTGCTTTGGGCCGGCTCGCTCTCGGGGTGTGCGTGGGTGCGAAACGTTGGATGCAGTCGCCGTGGGTCAGTAGGGGGTTAACGCACGGCTCAGCCGTCCGCAGCCGTCCGCAGGTTAACGCGGTGGAAGCAGCCCGGCCTGGCCCTCCGCTCGCGGGGCTGCGGGGCCGCGGGGCCACGGGGGAGCGCGCGGGGGGCCTTTCCGGCAGCTTGACCTCGTGCCCCCGGGCCTTCAGGCGTTCAGACCGCAGCTCCGCAGGCCCCCCGCAGGCAGGTGTGCTCGAGAGCCATGCCAGCCCCCGAATTTGCAGCTGCGCACACCGGGTTGGCTGAAGTCCAGCGGAGACCCTTGCGGGTGCGCTGGCCGGACGGAGGTGTGGGCGCCGCGTCCCCAGTGGAAGGAGGTGTTTCCGCCTTCCCTGGTTCCCGAAGCGCGTCCTGTTGAAGGTTGTTCTGGTGGCGATCCTGCCGGTGCTTCACAATTTAGTGGTGCAGCCTCTCCCGCAGCCGCAGCCGTGCGACTCGCGGGTTTGGGATACTCCGCCCCCATTTCGAGGACTGCCTGGTGACCCGGCCTGGGCGTGCCGTGCTGAGCAAACTGGTACTCGGGGAGCCAGGCCTGATGGAGACGGCGGGTGAGGAAGGAGGGAGAGCAGCCAGCACCTTACAGGGACCAGGAGCCCACGGAGGCCGGTGCCCTGATATCCCCATTCTTCTGCTTATCCCTCTACAGCAGCTGTGCAGAGACTGTTGGCCAAAACCGGTTTGGTCTCCGCTCTGCAGCCTGGCCTGTGATCACCCTGGGTGCTTCCGCGCTCCCTACCAGTCGCCTGTGTGCTTGGATTCGGCAGGCAGGGCGGCAGGCGGCGGGCAGGTCAGCGGGCGCCCAGGGCTGGTGCCGCCGCCGCTTGTGCGCCCTCGATGGGGTAAAGGTAGCTGCCGCCCTTGCTGCAGCAGCCTCCCCGGCTTCTGACTTGGAGCTGAAGATTCCCGAGAGCACAACCCACTTCCCAGACAAGGAAACCCAAAGAGAAGACGGTTGACTCGTCTGTCCAAGGCAGAGCGGAGATCTTTTTTTTCTAAGGATTTTTATTTACTTATTCCAGAAACACAGCAAGAGCAGGGGAAGGGGCAGAGGGAGAGGGAGAAGCAGACTCCCCGCTGAGCAGGGAGCCCCATGCAGGGATCACGACCTGAGCTGAAGGCGCGAGCCCCCAGAACTGAGATCTGAAACAGGAAATCTAGCTCCAAAGCCCAGACTGTTGATCATCATGCCTTCGAATATGTACAGGTTCTGACAAAGCTAATACAGGAGTGGAAGAAACCAAGACAGGAACGGTTTTGTTTGCGGCCAGGATTCAGGGTTGGAGGGGATCATGGAAATGACATTTAGCCTGAAAACCTGATGTCCGAATGGCCCGGGGACTGGGGCAGTGTTTTCAGAGCTTAGCAGGCCATGCAAAGGCCCTGGGGTGGTGGAAGGCCCTACTTGTCAGAAAAAGTAAGTGATGCCTGGCGACGCCAGGAACAAGGGTCAAGGAAAGCAAAGGGAGTCCCTCCAGGCTTAGGCATGCCCTAGGAGCATTTTTTGTTTTTGTTTTTGTTTCTAATTTATCAACTTAAGGTAATTACACATTCACAGACGTTTGCAGAAGTAGCCCAGAGGGGAATCTTGTACCCCCTGTGGTTCTGTTGGTGTATCTGCAATACCGCATCGCAGCCAGGACGCCGATGTGGTGCAGTGGTGCGTGGAGCTCTGAGCCATCGTGTGGTGCCTGCATTTGTGTCCCCACCACCCCAGCCAAGACACGGGACATTGCCATAGCCACAGCGTGCTCCCGCCAGCCGCCCTGATAGACCTGCCCTGCCTGCCCCGCTGCCATTGCTCTCCGGGGCACCACAGATCCATTCTCCATCCCTCTTCTTCCCGGATGCCACCTTATGGCACGTAGCCCTTGGAGAGCAGCTCTCACTCAGCGTGATACCCCAGAGAGACACTCAGATTCCCACGCGTATCAGGAGTTCTTCCGTTTTGTCTGAGTACTGTTCTGTGCGGAGCCTGTGCCAGATAATCTCCCTATTTTAAGGTCCCTAAGGTCAACCCCATGTATGCACAGGGATGCGAGCGTGGGCATCTTTGGGACCCATCCATCCCACGCAGGAGATCAGGGAAGAGTGGAGGCCATCTAGACGTGGCATTCCACGTCTGCCCGATGTTCCCAGATGCGAGCGCACCCGCACATCTGTCACCGGCTGCAGACAGGCTGGGCACGTTGTCTTTATTCTAGGAGCCACTTGCCCGATCGTAAGGGAGCTTCTGCTCCTCCGAGGACAGCTAGCAGACCCTCCATCAGAGCCTGTCCATACTCACCCCAGGGGCCGCTGAGAGGATTCACCGGGCCCTTGCCTGTGCTTGTCTTGTAGGCTGCCTGGCACCCCACAGCTGGGGCCCTGGTGGGCACAGAGAAGTTAATTTCAGGGAGGCAGGTGCTGTGGGTTGGACTGAAGACGTGCTCCTTGGGCATGTCACCTTTGCCTCGGTTTACCCACTGTGAACTAAGGGAGACCGTGTCGGGTATCTCCCCTGTGATCCCGGTGTCTCTTACCTGTGGTCACAGTGGCAGAGAAGGGTGGCTTGTCTCCAGCCAGCCTGGGGGAGAAGCCTGGCCTTCCCTCCTGCGTCTGTGGGGCCTGGAGCCTCAGGGTCCAGGAAAGATGAGATTGAGTGAGCGAGGGCTCAGATGGGCAGATGCTGCCCGGTGGGGCTGCCCGGTGGCCGCTGCCAGGAAGCCCCACGTGGACCAGAGCAGAGTCTTATCCCCGAGGCATGTAAAACAGAGGGAAGGCTGCTACCGTGACTGTGGGGGAGCTGAGAAGAACCCCGAAGAGAAAGGCACCCACACATGGTAGGTGTCTCCTGCCAAGACTTGTGGTGCCAGCAGCCACACCCCCTGCACTTCTTCCTGCCGCCTGTGGGCTCGTCCCGGCCCGGACGCTCCCCTGCTCTGTCTTCGACAGTGGGGCCGGCAGAGCACTACGACAGTCCCCAGCACCTCATGAGCTCATGTAGTCCCCTCCCCTCGAGTGTGAGTAGAATTTGCAGTGTGACGGGTGTCATGTCTCTGATTGTATGATACATGGCAGAGTGAAAGGATTTTCTGGATGAAATTAAGGTCCTTAATAAGTTGAATTTTAGGGGCGCCTGGGTGGCTCAGTCGGTGAAGCGTCTGCCTCCAGCTCAGGTCACGATCTCTGGGTCCTGGGATCGAGGCCCGCGTTGGGCCCCCTGCTCGGCAGGGAACCTGCTTCTCCCTCTCCCTCTGTGGCTCCTCCTGTTTATTTTCTCTCTCTGTGTGTCAAATAAATAATAAAATCTTAAAAAAAAAAATCGGGGCACCTAGGTGGCACAGTTGGTGGTCTGCCTTCAGCTCATTTCATGATCCCAGAGTCCTGAGATCGAGCCCCACATCCAGCTCCCTGCTTGGCAGGGAACCTGCTTCTCCATCTCCCACTCCCCCTGCCTGTGTTCCTGCCTGTGTTCCCTCTCTCGCCGTCTCTCTCTGTGTCAAATAAATAAATAAAATCTTTAAAAAAAAAAAATACAAGTCTTTCTTGCTTGGGGGAGGCCACTCATTTGTTTAAAAAAAGTAAAAAATAAAAACTAAATCAGTTGAGCTTTAGTTAGTGAAAAAGGAAATTATCTTGGTGGGCCTGACCTAATCAGGGCAGCCCTTTAGAAGAGGGACCGGAGGTCCTCCTGAGGACTCTTCTGTGGCCACGGAGAAGCAGGACACCGCAAGGTATGCAGCCGCCCGGAGAGGGATTGTGCCAACAGCCTCGTGAGCTTGGAAGGGGCCCCTGCGTCAGGGGCGGCGCAGGCCCAGCCAGTGCCTGGGTCAGCGCTGCAGAGACCCCGAGCAGACACCCAGCCCTGTGTTCCCCGGGCTCCCGAGCCGCAGAAGCTTTCCGTCGAGCGTCGTTTTAGGCTTCTGAGTTTGTGCTCACTTACTGCCTTACCGTAGGAAACGGACGTGGGCACTCCTCCATCCGCGGGGGCGGGGTTCCCGAGCTCTCTCTCCCCCGCCTTCCTCGGTGGTGGTTTCTGTGGTCTCCCCGGCCACCTTGCCCTCCAGGGGCCCCGGTCCAGGCTCAGCGGCTTCAGGGACCCCTCCCTGGGAGCCCACAGCCGGCCGCACCTACGGCGTGGTGGGCCCTGGTGGGGTCGCCGTCTGTTTAGTTCTCCCTCCTGACGGCGCAGAGTGTCACTTCTGCCCCCGTCAGTGCAGGCACGGCTGTGGCCAGCATGTGTCCGCCCTCCTCCCCTCTCTGTCCGCCCCAGGAATCCATTCTGCCCTGGATGCCGCCCGCCCCGGCCGGACCCAAGAGCAAGGACGAGGGGGACAGAGCAGAGCCCCGCCAACCACCATGGGTGACCGGCGGAACAAAGCAGGGTCCCCGGTGCCCTAAAGTAATAGGGACTTACGACCCCATGTTTCTGGAGAAGTCTGCTTTCTCCGGGGGCTGAGGGAGCCAGACGGTCTGTCCCACGTCCATGGGCTCCGGCAGTCCTTGGCTTGGGGACGCGGCTGTCCCCTGTGCCTCCGTCTTCACGTGGACTCCCGCCCTGCCCTGTGTCCCTGTCTCCTCTTTTTGTAAGGACACCAGTCGTTGGAGTTAGAGCCCGCCCTACTCCATCATGATCTCGTCTTCACTGTCAGCAAAGACCCCACTTTGTCAGTTCTGAGGTTCTTGGTGGACGTGAGTGGGGGGGGACCCTGTTGAGCGCCGTCCCTGGGCGCGTGAGGGGAATGAACCTGTGTTGTTTGCAGGCGCTGAGCTGCAGGGTGTCTGACCTCACGCAGCGTCCCTGGCTCACATTGTCACGGAATGACTCGTCTGTGTGCTCGTCTTCGCCGGACATGGACCTGCCAGAGGGAGACGGCGCGTCGCTCCCGACGGCCTCGCACGGGTGGGGGGAGAGCTCGTCCCACCAGCTGCCCCAGCGCACATCCTAGACACGCGGGCAGGCTTGTGTAGAAGAGCGGGTGGGGCGGCCCTTGGCGTGAGCTGGAAGGTGCGTGGAGGGGCCGCCCGTGGTCGCCGAGACGGCAGAGCAGGTGGGCGGCACGGCCACCAGCAGCATCCCCTTCGGGGGCCCCCGTGCCGCAGAACAGACCTGGGCCAGAGCCTCCCCGAGCGGGGGCTCCTCGGCTGAAGCGGAGGGCAGGCTGCCGGCCAGCAGCATGGGGGAGCCCCACAGAGAGCCCCACAGGACGAGGGGACTGGAAGGCGCCGGCCACGTGCCAGGAGCCGAGGAGACCGCGCCCCCGGTCAGAGCAACCCCAGCGTCCCCTCGCGCTCCTCCTGCTGCCGAGGCCCACGGTCTTGACCCAGCCCCAGGGCCGTGCTGATGCTGACGCTGGCCGCCCGGAGGAGGCGGTGGCCGGGATTCCAGCACATTCCTGAGCTTTGCTCGGTTACCTCGTTGGGTTACCTTTTCAGGAAAAGGTGACCCAAAAAAGTGAAATATTTTAAACCCACCTACGTTATGCTTCCCTGATCTGGGACTGGCTCCCTCCCGGCCGCTGAGCTGACTGCTGTTGCCAGTTGCCCCCCTTCCCAGCAGGCTGCCCCCGGGGGCCCGGCCCCGACTCGGCCTGCAGGGCCCTATCGATGGCTCTGCTGAGGGCTGTGAAGAAGCCGTGCGCCCCCTTCTCAGCACTGATCCCAGTCGGGCCGCTAACTGGCTCTCATGCCACAGCCTCTCCCAGCTGTGCTGCGGCCTCCCTGGGGGATCGGCAGCTTCCCTAGTCCCCACCCACGTGATGCTGTTGTGACAGAGGACCCCAAGCAGAGATCTACCGTCCCCTCGTTAGGGAAACCGA
Organism: Potos flavus; assembly: GCA_028534135.1. Classification (NCBI taxonomy): domain Eukaryota; kingdom Metazoa; phylum Chordata; class Mammalia; order Carnivora; family Procyonidae; genus Potos; species Potos flavus. Next base: position 451,141 of record CM052898.1, on the reverse strand, counting down.
AAATCCAAACCGAAGCTGTCACAGGGCCCCACTCCCTCTGGAGGCTCCCGCGGAGGGTCCTTCCTGCCTCTTCCAGCCTCCCGGGGCTCTGGTGCCTCTCGGTTCATAGCTGGGGTCTTTCGTTGTGTGTCTGTGTCCAGATGCCCTTCATCTTTTTTTTTTTTTTTTTTAAAGAATTTATTTATTTATTTGACAGAGAGAGATCACAAGTAGGCAGAGAGGCAGGCAGAGAGAGAGGGGGAAGCAGGCTCCCTGCCGAGCAGAGAGCCCGATGTGGGGCTCGATCCCAGAACCCCGAGACCATGACCCGAGCTGAAGGCAGAGGCTTTAACCCACTGAGCCGCCCAGGCGCCCCAAGATGCCCTTCATCTTACAAGCACACCGCTCATTGGATCTAGGGTGCCCTCGTCTTACCTACTAACTTACCTCTGCAAAGACCCTATCTCCAAATAAGGCCCCATTCCCGGGTTCCTGAGGGTTAGGACTTTCGGGAGACGCATTCAACCCCTAAAGACCTCGCAGTTAACAGGTTCCGACCTCACACGTTCCGGTTGGCCAGTAAAATACAGGATTAAATTGTCAGATGCATCTTAGGTGCAAACTATTGGGTACATGTTATACATGTAGTAAACGCTCGTTGGTACTTATTAACATAGTTAATCATTTAGTCTGGGTCCTTTAACTATTACATCCTAAAAATATGTATCTGTTATGTATATAAATTTCAATGGTAACTGGGTGTATTTTTATTTGGCAAATCTGGCAACCCCATTTAATAATTGGATTTATAGAATTTTCTCCAAAGGGGCAAATGGAACTTCTAGGAACATTACGTTGATTTCACCATTTCTGCAAGAACCTTTGGTGTGTACCAGGTGGAGTCTTGTCTTGATTAAGAGAGATGCTTTCAACAGTGTGTGTAGGAGTGCGTGCACGGAAGCCTCCAGAAACTGAGGGAAATTGGTTAGGATACACATTTTTTTTTTAAAGATTTTATTTATTTATTTGACAGAGAGAGATCACAAGTAGGCAGAGAGGCAGGCAGAGAGAGAGGGGGAAGCAGGCTCCCCGCTGAGCAGAGAGCCCGATGCGGGGCTCGATCCCAGGACCCTGAGATCATGACCTGAGCCAAAGGCAGAGGCTTTAACCCACTGAGCCCCCCAGGCGCCTCAGGATACACATATTTTAAAAACATGATGGGGCAGGCCCCCTGGGTGGCTCGGTCGGTTGAGCGTCCGCCTCTTGATTTCGGCTCAGGTCATGATCTCGGGGGCCTGAGGTGGAGCCCCTTGCAGGGCTCCCTGCTCAGTGGGGAGTCTGCTTGGGATTCTCTCTCTTCTTCTCCCTCTGCCCCTCCCCCGCACGGGTGCT
>CM052898.1:426391-449270 GCA_028534135.1 Potos flavus | reverse complement strand
CCCCATGCCGGGCGTACTAATTGGCACGGCGGGCCCTGAGGGGGTGGCGGGATTAGCAGATGGCGCCGCCGGGCCCCCTGCCGCCCCTGAGACTCTGCACCAGGTCGGGGAGAGGCTCCTGGGGCTCCAGCGGCAGGAGTGAGGCAAGCAGGAGACCATGCTCACTTGTGCCTCAGTTTCCCAGTCTGACACGAGCGGTCTCGTGGTGATTTCGAGTCTGTGGCTGAGATGGAGGCTCCAAGAATTCCTGGTCAGAGCCTCGGACGCAGCAGGTTCACCACCAGCCCTTCCCCTGCTCTCGGGCTCGTCCAGGAATGGGGAGCTCAGCCCTCCCCTGCAGAGGCGGGCTGGTGTTTACAGATTCAATGTGTAGAGCAGGGAGGAGACTTGGGAAGTGGGGTCCGGTGGGGGCGGCAGAGTCCCGTGTTCAGGCACAAATTGGCACCCAGCTAGGTCTCGTGGTTCATTCTCAAAGTCTCAGTTTCCAACTCTGTATAGTGGGGATGGTCCTTGACGCTGACGGGGGAACCCCAGGCACATACACAGGAGGCCCTGCACGGAGGCGGGGCAGCCCTGGGACAGGGTCAGGCCGGGACAGGGACAGGCGGCGACCCCGCCCATCCCCTGGACTGCCCCTCAGCTGGTCGAGCATGGTGTCTCGCGGACCGGCTCTGTTCTCCAGCCGCCTGGGCGAGATCGATGCAAAAGCCGCTCCAGGCTTTTTCAAAAGTCATTTTTGCTCCTTCCCAGCCACTGAAAGCCCCACCGACCAGCCAATCAATGACAGCCGAGGCCGAGCGCCCAGCCCTGCGGGGAAGGTGGAGATACCGAAACCACGGGGTGGGGGGGCGGCGTAGGGCCGAGCTGCAGGTGCTGCTGTCCTGGCCCTGGTCCCCTCTGGGTCTCAGTTTCCCCTCTCCTCCCTGGCATCAGGCAGGGATCACACTCAGCCCGGAAGAGAAGAGCTTAGCTCTCCGCAGGGCCTTTCTGGAGAAGAACGGCCTCTGGAGGGTGCGGCTGCCGACGCATCACTGACTCTCCCGCTCCACCCCTGCCCGTGCTTCTCCCAGGATGTCCGCCTTCCTCCCCTGCATCGGACCAACATCATCCTCCCCTCCCATTTCATCTTCCGAAAAACATCCGGAACCGAGGCTCCTTTGCTGGTTCAGAGGCTGGATGCGTGGGCCCCACCAGGCAGGCCAGGCTCCTGGCCTCCCAAAATCCGGGGCTCGCTCTTCTGAGCGTAAATCAGATCCTGTGATCCACTGGCTCAGAGCTCCCCATCGCTCGGAATAAAACCCTCAGTCCTCCCAGGTCATGAGGTCTAAGGCCCTGCCGTTCCCACCCCGCGACTGCCCCCAGCTCACTCCCTTCTAGCCACACCCGCCTTCCGGCTGCTCCTGCCCCGACCCCAGCACCTTTGCGCCCGCTGTCCCCTCTGCCTGGAACACTTTCCCCTGTGTCTTCCACCTCATCACGTATCTCGTTTCGACATCGTCATACTTTTTACCTTTGCACAGTCTGCGGTCTGCCCTCCTGGACCGTGGGGGTCAGCCTCCTCCTCCACCCCTCCCTCCTCGCCAGCACAGGCCCTGGACACAGTATCTCAACACGTGTTCGTTGACCAAACACAGGCCCAAGACTCGAGATCTCTGAGGGGATGGAGTCACAGAAAGCAGACCCGGCAGGGTGAGGACCCCAGGCACGTGGGCCCAAGAAGCACCCCCGCCCAAGCTCTGGCCGCCTAAGTGGACCATTTGCTTCCCCTCCCCGGCTCTAAAATAGCGATGGCCTTGCTGCATTGGCATTCCCGGTCCCAAGCTGGCGGGCAAACCAGGGGCGGGCGCCTGGCCCCTGCTCAGGGTGGCGCCTGGGCGGCGGAGGGGCCCAACCCCAAAACCAAGCCGGTGCAAGCAAGACAAAGCTTTCATTTTCTCCATTAGTGCGGAAGCATGGTGGGCAAGTGCTCCGTGGGAGCAGCGAGTAGAGATAGCAATTCTCACTAAGGGGTTAATGACTGACTCGGGATGGGTTCCCAGAGGGCTCCTGAGGCTTTCAGACCTACACCCATCCCCCTCCTCTGCCACACCTTTGCCCAGCTCCTGTTCACTCTGCCGGCTGCCAGCGTGCTCTCCTCCAGGCAGCCCTCCCAGCCCCTGGTGGGCCCAACCCTGCCCACCACCCCCCCTACCCTGCCAACCACGGGCCTGGAGCTAATTAGTTTCAATCGGGCCATTGTCAAGTCATTAGACACTAATAGCAAAGCAACTAATTAGGAGTCTCACCCAAAACGGGGGCGGGGGCGGGGAGGGCTGCGCCGCCTCCTCAGACCAGAAACTGAGGCAGAGGTGAGGCGGGCAGCATGCCAAGGCCCTGTGCACCCCTGCCACACTCGGGACCTTCTCCCTGGTCTGAACCCAGTCACGGCTCCCAGCGAAGGGGCCGACAGATGCCTGTGTCAAGACCCCAGCAAAGAACACGCCCAAGCCAGCCCTGAGTGGGCAGCAGGGGCCCGAGGCCCAGGCTGGGGCAGGGCCAGCCCCCCCGACTCCCAGCGGGGGCCCCCAAGACCTCAGCACCCACCCCTAGCTTTCCGAGGGGTCAAGAAGACATCTCCCCCATCTGAGACCTGGTCACCTTCCTCCTAGAGCTGGGGTGCTGGGCGGGGCCTCTGAGAAACGGGGGCCCCAAGAGGGTGCGGGGTCAGCCTGCGTAAGGGTGAGTATGGCCTCCTGTGCGCCTGGGACAGCCTGAAGCAAGAGGGAAAAACGAGGAGGCACGGTGGGCACAAAAAGTGGGGCGGGGAGCCACAGGGTCAGCCCCACCTCTGGGCGTCGGGCTCAGGCAGCCCGCGGCCCGGGTACAAGCCGGTCTCGGACACCCCTGACCCCCCACAGTGCTCCTTAGCCAGCGACAGACACGGCTGCCTCTGGGGGGGGGGACATCCGATGGGGCCATGGATGAGTCCCTCCCTCCAGCGCATAACGGGGTAGGCAGGTCACACGGGGTGCAGGGCTGCAGCGGGGGGCAGTTGAGGGGACAACCGGGCTCAAGCGGTGGACGAGCCCCTCGAAGCCATGGTCCCCAGGTCTGGCAGGAAGGCCGAGGCATGGCGGCTGAGCCCTCCACCCCGCGGGGCAAGAGCGCAGGCACGGAGCGAGACCCTGGCCAGGGCTGGCCCGCCAGAGTTCAAAGTCTGGCCAAGGTTAAGACTCAGCCGGCGTCTGTGCTCGGGCACACCTGGCTCTGTGCCGTGTGGGGGCGCGAGGGTGGCTCTGCCCGTCCCCTGGCACGGCGGCCGGCGTTGGGGGGGCACCCGGCCAAGCCCTGCCTCTGGACCCAGCGCCAAAAGAGAAAAGCCCCCCCAGAGCCACACCATGGAGCGAGGCTGGCTGTGTCCCCGCTGCCTGAGGCGGGGGGAAGGGGCGTGGGGGCTGTCACGGGGAAAACACGGGTCCGGCCTAGGGGCTGCCGGGCGGGCCTCCCAGACCTCCATTAATGCACCTGCCGTCCCCCGAGCAAGCTCCAGCCGTGACCCTGAGGACCCTGCGGAGACATCTGCTGGGGGGCGCAGGTCGGCGCCCCCAGGCAGGCGGAGGCCCACAGCCGCTGCACGCACGGCGCACGCGGGGGCCTTGGCCCCCGAGCCTCGTTCTTCATCCGCATGCAGACGCTGCCCAGGGCGGTCCACGGTGGGGGGGGACGGAGGCGGGGGACACAGGGAACCCTCCCACCCTTCAGACCCCAGGAAGCCTGCACATCAGCGGCAGGCCTGGACAGACGTCGCCCGGCCCCCCGCAGGTGGGGGGATCCTCGGTGCAGCCCGCCCCACCGCGGACCCCACCGCGGACCCCCCGCGCGTCCCTGCTCCTCACCCTGCTCTCGGGGCCGCACAGTCGCCGTCACTGTGAACGTGGGGCTGAGCCCCAGAGGCCCCCCCTTTTGGCGGCAGGAGCTGCCTGGGTTTCCCTCTGAGCCCCCAGGGTCACGGCCGCGGCTAGCCCAGCCGCACGGGCCCTGCTCCCGTGGGCTGCGAGGCACACCGGCCCGCCCCACTCCACAGAGGGGACGGGGGCTCGGAGCAGCCCCACCGCCGCCCGCGCTTGTGCCCAGGTTTCCCGGGCTCCCCACGGCGCCCCCGGGCCCGCCCTCCGGCCCCAGCCCCTCGCTCGCCAAGCCCTGAAAGCCGGGCCCGCTAACCTCTCTCAAACGAAACAGAAAACCCTCCTACAGCAAAATACGGCATCGCCAGGTCAAAGCGGTGCCTCCCGGGAGGCCAGGGGCCCAGGGACGCCCGGCACCTCCGCCCTGGGGAAGACGCTCCTCCAGTCGCCATGTTCCCGTCCACAGCGCCCCCCACGCAGGAGCACCCCGACCCCGCTCCGAGGCACACGCAGCCCCCCAGTGTGCCCAACCTGCCTGCGGAGGGTGGGCTCCGAGCCCCCAGCCCCAGCCCACGTCAGTACTCCCGCGGCCACTCGGGAGGCCGTCTCCATCAGGTGGGGCCTCTCCGGGGTGCTGGGCGGCCTGCATGACGCCAGCCCTGGGCCTCAATGGCCCCTCACACCACGGGCAGCCGGGGACCCCCGGGCCCGACCCCCCCCCAGCGAGGATGCAGCCAGCTCCAGGGGGGACAGAGGGGCCGCCGCGGGGCGCCCGGGGACAGCAAGCCACGCCACCATCGGTGTGGACGGTCGGCCCCTCCATGGAGGCTTGGGGACGGTGGGGCCGGGCCGCGCATGCAGACACACATGTGTGCTCCCCCACGGTCCCGCACTCCGCCTGCGCAAATATACACGTGGGAGATGCGCGTGCCCCCCCACCACATACATTCCACACGCACACACGCGTGCAAACACGCCAGAGCTGAGGACCCGTGCACACGGAGCCCATGCCTCACCCCGCTGCACACGGACCCCGGCGTGTCCTGGACAAAACCCGCAGCTACATGGACACGCGGCCCGAGACCGGGAGGCACACCGAAGACTGCCAGCACCGCGGCACACCAGCCCCGCGGGGGGGTGGGGGGGGCCCGGACCCCCGGCCCTGACACCCGGCGGCCGGCCAGACAGACGGCTGGACAGCCAGCCCGCGGGGGTGCCGGGGCCTGGTGGGGCTGGATCGCAGGGCCCCACCCGACCATGGCCGCGCGGCCGGGTGCGCCGGGTGCCGGGCTCCCTCGGCCGCGGCCGCTGCCGCACGAGCGCAGGGAACCGCCGCAGGGTACGAGAATGTCATTGGGGACGCGGAGCCACATCCTTCGTACCTTGGGGCGGGCGCGAGGCCCGGCCGGGCGAGGGTGCAGGCGAGGGTGGCCGGGCTCCCCGCAGCACGGCCCGCGCCTGCCGGTCCCCCTCCGAGCACACCCGTCCCTCCAGCTCCTCGCTGACCGCCCGTCCCCCACTCCAGCGTGCCCAGCCCTCACTCTGACCCCCTTCCTCGCCTGCCTTTTGTGGGTGCCCCTCTCTGTCTCGGGCACGGCCCCCTGCCCTTGCGTTTCCCCATCTCCACCTGCCACGGCTGCTGACCTGCAGCTCACCCAAGCGGGCCTGTGTCTCGCGTCCCTACCCGTGGGACCGCCTCCCGCGGCAGGCCCTGCTCGCGGAGCCCGCACCTCCGCGCCGGCCGGTCTCTGGGACCGGCGCCTTCCAGGAAATCTCCATTCCTGGGCGCCCTTGGACCTGAGGCCCAACACCACTCCTCCTCCCACGTCCAACACGCACCCCGTCACCGGGCGCGGGCTCCAGGCCAGCCACTCCTGGACGGCAAGCCTCCTCGGGGGTCCCCAGGCCACCGAGGCCTCCGGGCAGCTGGCCAGAGAGGGACTGTCAGGTCGGCAGTAGGCGGTGTCGGAGCGGCCGGCCCGAGCCAGGCTCCGGGGGCGGCCTCCGTCCGCAGGTGGGGCAGCGGGCAGCCCCAAACACCCCCTTCCGTCCCCGTCTGAGGCTCCTCATGTATTTGATGTTTGCTAGAACAAAGGACAGGCTATGCCTGGGACGGAGATTCCGAAGCTGAAACCGAAAACTTGGGCCGGGGAAGCCCTGCCCGCAGGGCTCCCCCCCCTGCCCGCAGGGCTCCCCCCCTGTCGCGGGGCTCCCCCGCTCGGCCGCAGGGAAGAGCCTTAATCAAACCCACATGTGACCGGTGGGGCGGGCAGCTCAGGGAACCTGCTCCGCGGTGGCCGGGCTGTCCCTCGGCAGCCCGGGGTCTCTGCCCTCCGCCCCGGGGCCCAACCCCACAGCTGGGCGACTGACGGAGGTGTCTGGGTGCGCTCCCTGCCCCCCGCGGCAGGACACTGGCTACCCTTGTCCCAGAGTCTGCCTCAAAGACAGCCCTTTATGCAACTTTCTGCCCGAGGATGGAGGACGCCATGGGATTGGGATGGCAGGGGACACTGGGCTCTGGAGGGCGTCTTGGCCAGCACTCGAAGCAGAGGGAAAGCGACCAGTGGCCCAGGGACAGGAAGCTCCTGTGCGCAGCCCAGCCAGCCACGGGAACACGGGGTAGCCGGGAGTGCTGGGGCTGACCCCAGAGCCGTAGGAGCTCCGAGCCCCACCTCCCAGGGGACCCCCAGCCCGCTCCAGCCTTCCAGAGCCAGAGATGGCCCAGAGGCTTCAGCCGATGTCCAGGACATGGCAGTCACCAGCAAACTTTCCCCGCGCCGACTGACAGGGACTTCTGCTGCCCCCCAGACTGCACTTAGAACTAGACACGGAGGGGGACGTGCGGGCAGGGAGGGCACCTCAGCCAGCCGCAGCACGCTGCGCACGAGGTCGCCCGGGGCCCCCACCCCGGCTCCGCTCCCCTCACCGTGACCTTGAGCCAGCCACTCAGCCACTCTGTGCCTCGGTTTCCCCATCAGCACCAGGCGGATGGGAGAGGATGCTACCGGGTCAAGACTCCCAGGACTGCGGCCCCCACCATCCGTGCCTCAGTCTCCTCGTCTCTACAAAGCTAGGACCAGGGACCCCTGGAGTGAAGGCAGTTAGGGGCTGGTCGGGAGGAATACATTAACTCCCCAAGTTCATGGGGGGCCCCACCAGCAGGACGCACCCACAGCCCCCTTGTCCTGGGGGCCACGTTCCCCCGCCTGGCACAGTTCGGCGACAAGGTTCCCTGGGAATCTCCACGAACTCTGAGGCTGGCAGGGGTCCCCGGAGACGCCCCAGGATGGGGGACCCCCAAGTCCGGGGAAGGAAGTCAGGGCTGCGCAGCTCCTGAGGGTGCCGGACGGGGGTCCCCCAACTCCGGGGGCCAGCGGCGCTCTGCTGGGGCGCCCTGGCAGGGGGTGGCGGGGGATGCACGAGGAGCGGGAGTCCCCCGAACTCCGCGGCGCCGGCACTCCCTGGGGGCTCCCGCGGGACCCGGCGCCCCCACTCCCGAGCCCCGGGCGGCGTGGGGGGGGTCCGGGGGGCGCCCGGGGCCCCCGGCGCCGCCTCCCCGCGCGCGGCCGCGCTCACCTGGGGTTGCTGCGGTTCCAGTAGACGGCGTAGCGGTCCGAGTTGGCGCGGGCGGCGTCCTCGGCGCGCGCGAAGGGCGGCGGCGGCGGCAGCGGGAGCAGCAGCAGCAGCAGCGGCAGCAGCGGGCGCTGCGCGGGCGCCATGGCCCCGGTCCGGCCGCCCCGCGCTCGCCGGGCCGCCGCCTGCCACCGTCTCCGCCTCCTCCGCCGCCGCCGAGCGGGCGGGCGCGGGGCGGGCGGGAGGAGGGCGCGCCGGCGCTTGGAGATCCCCGGCCGCCCCCGCCGGGGCGCGCGCGACCTCGGGCGCCGAGAAGGCAGGCGGCGGCGGGCGAGGCGCCGGGGTCGCCCCGGGCGCCGGCCCGGCCGCGCGGACTCTCGCAGCGCGGGCCGCCGCCGCCGGGGAGGGGCCGGGGCTCCGGCCTTTGTCCCGCCCGAGCGCCGGGAGGGCCGCGGGCGCCCCCTCCTGCCGCGCCCCGGCCACGCGGGGGGCTGAGCGCGGGGGTGGGGGTGGGGGTGGGGGGCTCCTGCCTCCACCGCGCCCGCCACCCTGGCCGCGCCGTGCCGGGCTCGTGCCCGCTGGGGCTGCCTGCGGCGGGCACCCCCGGGGTCCTGCCTGGGAGACGCTGGAGGCGCCTCGTGCCACCCCCCTCCCCACTGTCGTCCTCACTAGGACCTGGCGGGGGTCCCTGAGTTCTGTCAATCGGGCCACCAAGGCAGTCTGCAGAGCCTGGCCGCCCCAGAGGGGCAGGAGGCACAGAGAGGATTCGGCCCATCTCCCCTCCGTCATTCAAACCCAGACCCCAAATCCTCAGTCAGGCTGAGCTAACTCCCTGCTTCTCTGCTCCCCCAAAGTCCAAAGCCCTGGTCTACTACTGCCTCCCTGGGGGACCCCGGGGCAATCGCTTCTCCTCTCTTGACCTCTGTTTCCTCTTCTGGGAAATGAAACCAGAGTCCGAACTTCAGCTCCTAAGGGTGCGGGGCAAATAATAGGGCCGGACTTGGGTAGTCTGTCCGCGCCGCTCACGGTGGGAGCCAAGCAGCCGGGTGTGGGATCCCGGCCAGCAGCAGATTAAGTCAACACACAGGTGAAATCTGACGGGGGAGGAAGGCCGGGAAGGGCATTTGGGCAGAGGGCACAGCATAAGCAAACGTCCAGAGTGCCCGACCTGTTCAGGGAACTCAGGGTCGTCGCTCCTAGGGAGCCGACTGGGGAGCAGGCGGGGAGCTGGGGGCCTGCCATCCACTGCCGTCCTTAGTCGCGCCACGGCCTCTCCGGCTGTCGAGGTACTCTGTCACCAAGTGCTGGCTGGAAACCGTCGGTGGCGTCCAGCCAGGTCCCACGTCTCTGGGTTTGTCTCACGGGCCCGGGCCCGGTGAAGGGCAAGGTCCAGGAGCCGAGAACGCTTGAACTGGAAGGTTCCCAGGGATTACCGCAAGTCCGGAGGTTGGCAGAATAAGCTTCACCCCAGCAAGGTGGATGGAACCACCCCGGCCACATACCTCCCGTGTGTCGTTGGTGTACCCCATTGAGTCCCAGCCTTCGCTCGGGCCGCGCCCTCTCTCAGAGTCCTTCCCTTTTCCTTGCCGATAGGATTCTGCTCATCCCTCGAGGCCTGTCCTTCCCTGTGCCCTCCCCTGCCCCCGCCTGGGGTGCTCAGTCCTCTGCCCTCTGGGGAGCTCAGCCGGCCTGTGCTGGGCGTTCTGGCTTCTGCGTTTGTGCTCTCCCCTGACTACGGTACCCAAGTGCCCGGGGTGGCCCCACGGCTCCAGAGAGCAGGGTGGGAACCTGTCCACAGCCAGTGGCCAGGGCCGGCCCAGCAGGCCCAGAAAAGCCAGAACTGGCCCGGGGTCACCTGGCAGGGCCTTCGGATAGACCCTCTGGACGCCCCTGGAGTGAGGGCCCGGGGTTCCGGCAACACAGGCCGCCTTCGCCCAGGGTGACGGGTCTGGCTCTTCGGAGAGCACAAGGGTGGTCACTCCCAGCGGGGAGCTCTCCCGGGCCCGGGAATGGCAGTAGGGCCACAAGCCCAGGGGGGCCAGCATGCCCGGCCCGGTCCGGGGTCCTGCCTGACAAAGAGGGGACTTCAGGAAGCTCCCCCCGTCCTCCGACTTGATGGGACCTCACAGTTGGGGCTGGGGTCTCTTCCGTCAAACCCGGCAGGACTTGGACCCGCAGGGTGAGGGGAGCCGGGCCGGGCATGCCAGGCCGAGGGCACTGCCTCGCGGAGGCCCCGCCACGGGTCTGCTCATTTGCATGCAGGGGCCACCAAGGCAAGAACCGCCGGAGCCGCTGCCTGAGTGGATTTGAGCTGAAGCTCTGTTTTCCTTCTGTTCTCGTCTCTCTCAAGGTCAGAGCCAGAGCAGGGACGGGAACAAAGGCCCGCGTCCGCCATTCAACCTCTCTGCGCCCGCCGGCCGCTCCTGGAGGAGGGGCCCTGGGGAGGGGAGGGCCGGGCCGCTCCAAGGCCTGGCCCCAGGCAGCGTGGCGGTGGGGGCGCAGCGGCTCCTGGGGACTCCTGCCCTGCTGGGGGCCCCTGTAGGCACCTCGGAGGCCCTGTCCCCTCGGGGGGCTGGCGGCCATCCCAGCCTCCTGGTGCAGCCAGCAGGGGGGCAGCTGGGGCCAGGGCTCATTCCAGAGTAAGCTTCCTCTGGAGTCAAGAGTCAGAGGTCAGGTTCCCTCTGGGGACAGGGGTGAGTCTTGGGTTCAAGGCTCAGGCAAGGTCAGAGGTCATTCAGGGTTGGCTGTGAGCCCCAGGCCCAGATCCAAAATAGGGTCTCTGAGGGGGTCTGTCCCTGTCCACCCTGGTCTTGGGGGTCTGGCCCAGACTTGGAGAGGGTCTTGTCCAGGCCAGGCCCAGACTGCACCCCTGGCCCCCAGCCCAACACCAGTCACCTGCGGCCCCCAGGGTGAGTCCCCGTGGCTTGGGGTCAGCGCCCAGTGCCCTTACGCCCCCGAAGGCCACAGCGCCCGGGGAAGAACCATGCGGGGGAAGCTTCTCAGTAAAGAACGGACCAGACCCGAACTGCCTCCGCTCCGGCTCTAGCGGTCTTCAGCGGCCCCGACTCGGCCAGAGGGAGGCCCCCGCCGGAGCCAGTGGAGACCCCTCAGCTCCCGGGAAGACGCCCAGCCTTGACCCCCGCCAGGGGCCATCGGCCCGGCTCAGCCTGGCTGTGAGACGCCCCTCATGAGCCTGAGCGGCCAGATGGGGAACCGAGGCCAGCGCCGGGTCATGTCTCCCGTGGGAGCCTGAGACCAGAAACTGGGCCCCCAGCCGTGCCCCGTGTGTGTGCCTTTGGTGACAGCGGTGGGGAATGGAGGGGGCGGGAAGGGCATTGAGGGCTCTGGGCTGTGGATCCGTGCACCCCCCTCCAGGTGAGGGGACACCGGTGTGTGTATCCACGTGCCTGCGCGTGAGTGCTGGAAGTGGAGGGGGCGCTGAGAGCCCCCTCCCGCTCGTCCGCGTGCACACAGGGGCCCTGGAGCCGGCAGGCCCCGAGCGGGACCTTTCATCTCCAGCTGACAGGCCCCTCTCCTGGCTTTTAGCCGCTGAGAACTTCCTGCTAATAGCGCATTAACCTTGGCGGGGGCCACTGATCATTGGGCACTCACGCGGGAGGTGTGGGTGCCCGATGGCGGCTGATGGGCACAAGGGCCGGGAAACCGGCGGGGGCACCCCACCCTGCCCGACCGAGGTGGGCTCGAGGCGGCCGGGCCTGGGGGGGGATATGCAGTGTGTTCTCAGCTCCGGGTGGCAGAGCGCGGGGTCTCTCCTGACCTCATTACAGTAATTAATGTGCCTTTTGAAGCTTGGAGAATCGCTCAGAGCTATGGGAAAGGGGCGCAGATCACAGGGCGGGAGCCGGGGACGGTGTCTGCGTGCCTTTTAAAAGTGTGTCCCCGTGGGTCTGATACACAGGGACGGATGGGAAGGAAGAGCGAGGGGAAGAAACCGCGTGGATGGAGAGAGAGACAGACAGGCAGGCGGAGGGTCAGAGTCAGACAAAGAGACACCAGCACAAAAACACGGTGACAGAGGCCCACAGTGGGAACAGATGGAGATGGAGAAAGAGCCAGGGCCAGAGGAGCAGGGGCTGGGACATCGCTGGGCTGCCCAGGGACACTGGCTGCCCTTGACCTTCCCGCGGGACCCTCCGCGCAAGACTCTCCCAAAGAAGAGGGCTCGAGGAGCAGTCAGGGAGGACTTCCTGGAGGCACCAGCTGGCCATCAGAGAAAGGGGAATGTGAGCCCACTTGGGGTGGGGAAGAGACCAACTGAGATGCTCAGGGAAGCAGACTAGGGACCAACGCAGAAGACTCCAGCCGGGGGTGGGGGGACCAGCTGGCCCTGGTGGAGACGGCTTCTCCGCATGCTGGCAGCAGCCCGGGATCCAGGCTGGGCAGGGTAGGGAAGGTCAGCTGGCCTGGGAGGTGGGTGGGCGCAGGGGCTGACGGAGCCCGAGTAGGCAGCAGGCGCAGCCCATGCCACCGTGGACATGGGGACAAGGTGGGGCTCAGGATGAGGCATGAGAGACGGAGGCCCCAGCCGACCCTATTTCCCACCTGTACCACAGTTTGGCTCTCGGGGGCAAGACAGGCCACACACACACCACACACACACCACACGCACGCACGCACACCATACACGCACGCACGCACGCACACATACCACACGCACACCACGCACGCACATGCGCACACATACCGCATGCACGCACACCACACATGCACGCACGCACGCACATACCGCACGCATACCGCACGCACGCCACACGCATGCACGCCACACATACCACACACGTGCACGCACGCACCACACGCATGCACACACACCACACACGCGCACACACCACACACGCACGCACACCACGCATGCACACCACACACACGCACGCACACCACACATACCACATGTGCGCGCGCGCGCACCACACGCACGCACACACCACACACGCACGCACACATACACCACACATACACGCACGCACGCACCACACACACACCCCCCCCCCCCCGCAGGGAAGAGGCTGGGTGGCACAAGGCTGCCACCTGGTGGCAGTGCCTCACAAGGACATGGCTGGGAGACTTGTCAGGCTGGGTGGCCACTGGCCAGCCCCTCTCCTCACTCTCCAGCATCGAACCGACAGAGGATGGGCGGGTGTCGGGCCAGAACTGGGAACTGCCCAGAAACCGCAGCTCCCAGGGAAGACGAGGCCCACCGAGAAACCCACCGGCCTCCTCACGGGATGCTTGCACAGGGGCCTGCTGGGCACGGCGCCCAAAGGCTGCACACGCTCCGGCCCCCTCCATGCCTGCCCCAGGGCTCCTTGGGAAACACCCCCAAAGGGTCGGGCGAGGGTACCGGAGGGCGGGGCTCCAGGTTGAAGAAACACGGAGGAGGGAGCCCTTGAGTAAGGGCTTTGACCTACAGAGTTCTCTCTGCACCCAAAGATCCTTGTCCAAGGAGGTGAGGCAGGTCTCCTCCGGGGGACTCCTCACTGGACCCCCGGGACAGCTGGGGACAAGTCCAAAGAAGCCCGGCTTGGTGACAAACAGTCCCCCAGCCATCTGCGATTTGTCACACAGGGCAGAGCACCAGCTACAGATCCACGGCTGCCTTTATTGCCCCCAGCCCTGCGGGAAGACGCCCCCAGACAGGTCCCTCATCCCGCCCCATCCCCACAGAGCAGGGGGAGCGGCACCGGTCACAGTCCCGCCATTCTCTGGGGCCTCGGGTTTCCACCCAGCATCCTGCACAGTCCTGTCTGGGTGAAAGGCCAAGGCGGCTTCGGGCGGAGGAGCGAGCGAGGCAGGACCCATGCGGGAGCTCGGAGTCTGCGTCAAAGCCGGCAGGAAGGTCAGAGAGGTACACGCGACACTGGGAGCAGGTTCTGTCTCTCGTCCTCTCCCCAGGGCTTCTGGAAACGCCGCCTCCCCGACCGGAAGGAGCATCTGGAGGTGAAGAGTAGAGGGTGAGACCCCGCTGCGCCTGGGGTTCACCCTGCAAGTGACGAGCACAGGCCGGACCTACCCAGCCCCTCCACTGTGGGCCACCAACGGCCACGACCCCCAGCTGCTGGGCCCTACCAGCCGGCCCAGCTCAGGAGGAGGGGCCCCCCCGGCGAGAGGGGATCCCAGATCACACCAATGCCTCCCCTGGGGGCCTGGAAAATCCGGACTGTCTCCTGCTTTCTTGGCCTCCATGCCTGCACTTCCCACCCCAACACACAGGCTGGGGTTAGGTGGGCCCTCACTCTTGCTCCGGCCCGTTGTGGGCTCTGTGCCCAGTGGGCCCTGATGCTCCTCCAGGGGCTGGGGCCCGACGGAGGCCCTCCCTGACCCAGCCCCTCGGCAGCCCTGCACCATTCCTCCTCCACCGCTGACACTGATCCTGGCCTTCAGGGTCGGGGGACAGCCAACGCCCGCGGGTGCAACCGCTGCAGCCTGGTGCGGCCTTGGAGAAGTGGCTAACGGAGGCCAGGAGCCAGCGAGCCCTGCTCCGGGGCCACACGGCCGGCACGGTCGGGCTAGGCCCACCCCCGGTGCCCCGCGACAGGAGCCCCTGGAGCTCGAGGGGAGGGCTGCGCTACCATCTCAGATTCCGTGTCTCAAAGACGATCTCCTCGTCGCTGTCCAGCGATGCCATCTCCGGCGGGTCGTCGGTGTTGGCCAGCAGGCCATACCTCCGCCGCTGCGGCTTCTTCAACCTGCAAGCAGGCGCAGGCAAGCTCGGGGGCCCTGCGCGGGCGCGACCCGGGCTAGGGTGGCTGACACCCTGTCCTGCTTCCCGCCCGCCCCGTGGCCAGCGTCCGCGCCCATACGCCCCTCGAAGCCGTGCTCCGGGGCTGCCTAGTCCGCGCGCTTCTCTCGCGCTCTACCCGCCGCAGCGACTCTCTCGGAGGGCCGACTCCGGGGAGGCCCCGCTCCCGACCCCCCGCCACGGGCAGGGAAGGGACACGGCTCCGCGGACGCGGTCACCGGAGCCCAGGAGGGGCCTGTGCGGAGGGTCTGGGCACGCTCGGCGCCGCGGGCAAGGGCCCCCCGGAGGGCCCCGCCGCGCCACCGGGCCCCATGGCAAGCGCCTGCGGAGGGACCCCCGGCAGAGCCGAGCAGCCAGCGCGCCAGGCGCTGGGGCGACGCAGCCGAGGCCGACCACGGAAGCGCCCCCACCAGCGGCCGCCTGGGGCCGCTCTGGTCGCCACCGCGCAGGCAGCCGCAGAGGGGCCGAGCCCGAGCCCGGGCCACCCACGCCCCGCCCGCCCCGCCCACCCCGCCCACGTGACGAGCGCGCGCCGCGCCGGCCAATCCGCGCCGAGGGGCGGGGCTTCGCGCCCACACGTGAGGCGCCGGGCCCACGACGACTGGCCGTGCCCGGGTGGCGGGGGCGGCGCGCGCCGCACGCACCTGAACGCCCGGATGAGGAAGTAGAGCGCGACCAGGCCGCTGAGGCCCGTGAGCACGTAGAAGGAACGCAGCAGCGGCGAACCCGGCGAGCCCGGCGGCCGCGAGTACGTGCTGTTGTGTGGCGAGCCCGGCTGGCTCCCGTTCGTCACGGCGGGCGTTGGCGACAGCGTGGCCTGCGCGGGGCGCGGCGACGGGGGCGCGGCCTCCTCGGCTCCGCAGAGCAGCGCCCACAGCAGCGTCCGCAGCAGCAGCAGCAGCAGGAGCGGCGGCGGCGGCACGCGCGGCCCCATGGCCCGGCGGAAGCGGTGGCTGCGCCCCGCCTCCGCGAGCAGTTGTCACTCACTGGCGCGGGGGCGAGATCAGCCAATGGGCCTTGGGGGCGGGGCCTAACGCTCGCAGAGTCCCCGCCCCCACCGCGCGACTTCCGCGGGGGCTCCTGGGCGGGGCCCACAGAGCGCTGCGCCCGGCCTGCTGCGCGCGCACGCCGGACTTCCCGCCCCCCCGCCCCGCCCCGCCCCCCCGCCCCGCCCCGCCCCGCCCCGCCCGATCCAGAGCCCCAGTCCCTCCCGCAAGCGCGTCCTCCCTGGGGAAGCGGCTCCCGGAGCGCAGTGGGATCCAAGGCCGTGGCCCGCAACAGCAACACCGCGTGGCGCAGTGCCCTGCAGGAGCTCCGTCCGGGAACGGCGGCGGCTCTCACCCTGCGGGGGGGGGGGGCTCCAGCTGGTGGGGGCACCTCGCTCTCACGGGCCGCAGGCTGCACTGACTGGGCTCCCGGCTCCCTGCCACCATCCTCCCCACCCCCCTGGGAGTGGAGGTGAGCGGCCTAGGGCCCAAGGCAGCGCAACCAAGGGTCAGCCCCAGTGCTCTGCACCCCAAGACGGGGCAGGAGGCAACCAGCCCAGGAAGCAAGCTCGGCCCTGCAGGCAACACGAGATGGGAGGCTCTGGGGGTCACTCTACCAAGACCCTGGGAGAGAGATGAGGGGTCCTGGGGCCCACCGCCACCTGGCAGCCTGACTGCCCCTCAGAACCCAGGAGAACCGCCCAAGGGGACAACCAAGTGACCAGGTGGTCGTTCGGGCTTGGGCCCTACTTGGGCCATGAACAAAGGCCAGGAGATGGTTTCTCCAGCAGACTCCCCCAAATCCCTCCCCACCCAGGCTCCACAGCCGCACCCCAAGCCAAACTCAGATTTCCGTGTGGACACACCAGCCCTTTATTCAAATCCAATGTCCACGGCCCGCTCCTGTGGAGGGGGAATGCTAGGCCCCGTGCACGCTGCCACACCCCCGGTCCTGGCAACGGGACCCCCGGCATCTCGGCCTCCCCAGGGACGCACCTGCTGGAAAACAAGCAGGGGGGATAAGGAGGGACCCAGTGGGAAAGACCGGAAGAGGAGAACCCACGGGATGGGCCAGGCACAGCCAGGGGGCCTCCCTCACCCGCCGCGGAAGAGCACTTACAGGTACGCGGCGTGAGGACAAGCATCTATGCCTCTGGCTCTCTCTTCCAGGTGACGGCCCTCCTGGGACAGTAGCCCAGGTCATCGCCGCTCTCTGGCCACCCTTCCAAGTCACACTGGCTTCCCTTCAACCTGCCAAAGCAAAGAAGCGTTACTCGCAGGGTCCCCGCCCCAGCTCGCATCTGCCCCGCCCCACCTCCCCTGAAACCATCCACAGCTCCGAGGAGGGTCTCAAGCTAGTCAGCGGGGCCATCCCGGCAGAGGCCCCGTCACAGGCTGGCGTGCCCAGGGTGGGCCTGCGCCTTTCAGATGGGCCAGGCCACGTTCCACCCTTAAGCAGAGCCAGCTACCCAACTGGGATGGAACTGCTTAGAGAACAGTGTGGGCTCTGGGAAAAACTCATGGTGGCAACAGACATCAGAGAAAGCTAGTTAGGAACCTGAGTAAGGAGGTCTGGAAAAGACTGTCAATTGATGAACAAAAATTCCAAAAGGCAGGGCGTTCGGTGGCCTCCAATCCTGCTTATGGATCGAACCTACTCCTAAGGTGTGACTGCCCGGCCGCACGCCTGGCTGCAGGCGGGGAAGGGCCAATGGCCGAGGTCTGACTTTAGTGCTAGCTTGATTAAATAAAAAAAGGAAAGAAAAAAGGGAAAAAAATGGAAAAGGAAAAACAGTCACAGGAACATTCCCCAGGTACCTAACTTTACTTTCCAGTGAGCTCTTGGCACGAGGAGGGATGCGGGCGCGAGCAAAAGGAGTTACCTCGGATTACAGGGCTACTTCCACATATGAGCTAGCCAAGGGAGCAGCTTGCGTCTCAGAGGGTTCTGTTGGGCGCACAACACTTCTGTCCTCCGAGGGGCTGCAGCTTCCATAGGCTAGCGGTGAGAGCTCAGAACTTGTAAAGCAACGGCAGACCTAGCTGACGAGCCGGTCAGTCTGTGGTCGCCCAGGGACGCTGCCTGCTGTCCGCTCTCTGGCCTGCCTCTCAACTGCGGCGGTCCGGGTCGGCGTCACGTGCCCAAGCGTCCACCGTCCCTGCTAAACTGCCCACCCTGTCACCCACCTTCTCGCCTCCACCGGGACCGATGGCAGTCGGCTGTCACAAGGGGCCCGGCAAGCGTCCGTCTGTCCTGCCTTCCCTGTCTAGCTCTCCAGGGGCCTCAGGCAGGACTGGCAGACCTCCTCCTCAAACTGCTCTCTGCTCAGTTCCAACTGCCTCGAACCCGTAGCAGGGAGTGTGTTGTGCAATGAAAGGGAAATTGTCAGAGCAAGGTTCATTTCAGACGGTCTTTTAATCGGCTTCGTAAAGCCAAAGAAAACTGCGTACAAGAATTCCTTAACCACTTCGAATACAACATCAATGGGATATGCATACGTCTTCCAGTAAAAAAGGACAATATAAATAAACATTTTCAAGAACCTCTCGAGGGACGTCTGCGATCTAGTGCGGGTCATACATAGCACAGAAGGGCCGAACGGGCCAGGCCCAGGGCAGCCAGAGCACCTCTGCGGCTGCTGCAGGACGGGTCCTACCACGCGACACTCAGAAACGTTACACAGAGTTGGAAAAAGCCACAGCGTGCTCAGCTTCCGACAAAAAGCGGATTCAGAGTCCGTTCAATCTTAAGAGAAGTGACCGGGGCACCCAACTTCAGGGGCCTGACCCCGCTAAAAAGAGGAACAAAAACGGCAACACAACCCCCAATGATTTCCTAAAAAACTTATGGCTCCTGGTAGAAACAACAAAGAAAAACCTGAAGTGCTTTTCAAAACGTTTTTAAAACCCTTAAAAACGGACAGCGCTTCCTTAAAAAGAAAAGTCTAGTAATGAGGCCATCTGGGGGTCAGAAGCAGTCAGGCTGTGTTTGACAAGATCAGAACCGATAAGACTACAAAAGTGGGGTACAAGGAGGTGTGTTCACTACACATCAACGATTCAGCGAAGCTCCCAAAATCTTTAAATCTACAGCCATTGGAAGGACGATCTTGAGCAGGAAGGATTTTTACTCGTTGTGTGTAGCTGAGAACAAGAAGCAGGGACAGTGTAAAGGCACTGAAGCGCGCGACAAGATGTAGCATTCCGCTCCCGGGTCAGGACCTGGAGGGCTCGGCCCTGCAGCCTCGGGAGTCACCAACCCACCCACAGCTGAGGGCAGGCCGGCAGGGCCGGGCGGCCGCACATGCACGGGTGCTGCCTGCTCGGGGGGCCCTCGGTCTCCCTTTCCTTCTCAGTCAGTCTGGTTCTGCCTTCACGTTTTGGAGTACAGATGGCTGCTGGCACAGAGACCCAGAAGGCAGTCTTGTCCCTTACGGGCAAGCACAGTGACAAAGTCTGAGTGTCGCTCGCAGAGGGCGCCAAGGCTTAACTGAGCTCCCACCGCAGGCCCCAGCAGCGTGGTGCCCTCGGAGCGTGACTTACCGTAACTGTCGTAGCTGTCTCTGTAGGACCCGCCCGAGCTCCGGTCACCGTAGCCGCCACCTTGACTCCGGCTGCAAGAAAGACACTTCAGGCTACTCACGCCTCCCCGCAGCGGCAGCTCGGCTGCCCCACCCTGCACCAGCATCTGGAGAGAAGCCTCCCACACCCCCTGGGCAGGACCTCAGCTGTCACCTGCTGTAATAGTCTCTGGAGCCCCCATAGCCCCCACTCCTGGACTCGAACCGGCTCCCCCCGTAGCCTCGGTCCCCTCCTCCTGCAGACAGAGACAAGGAAGCAGTGAACATCATCGCCTACCAGCAGCATCCCCACCGTGTTCCTGAGGGCCTCAGGCCCTGAGCATATAGCACTCACCTCTGGAGAACCCACGGCCGCGGCCTCGGCCCCCTCGGAAGAAGCCCCGGCCCCCAGCGGAGCCACCTCGATACCCACGGGATCGGTTGTCAGACGACTTGCCAGCCTGGTCTACTCGGATCTGTCGCCCGTCCACAGACTGGAAGCCGGAGATGTGCACAGGTAAGCCTCCACGGTTCCCACCTGCTTTGCAAACCCGGACCTCCGGCGCCCCCAGAGCAGCAGCCCCTCACCTTCCCGTTCATGGCCATCATGGCGTCCTTGGCGTCGTCGATGTTCTCAAAGGTGACAAACCCAAAGCCTCGAGATCGCTGGGTCTCCCTGTCTTTCACCACCACCACTGTCCAGGAGAGAGGTGGACTCTGCACTCAGCCGTCCCTACCCAGCCCTGCCCTGCCACCCCCCCCCCCCGGCGCCCGCCTCACCTTCTGAGATCTGTCCGTATTTGGAGAAGACCTGCTCCAGCGACTGCTCATTGGTATCAAAACTCAGCCCTCCGACGAAAAGTTTGCCTTCGTCTGATGCCATGGCGGCCTGCAGCAAACGCTGTTGAAATACTGAGATCCTCCAGGGGCTTCACCGCTCCCCCCGCCCCACTTCACACAAAGGACACTGGCCCCTGGGGTAAACGCTGCAACGCTGTCTGCCCACCTCTGACGTACACCGGAGACTGCTAAGTTCAAGGGGCCCCCTGCACCCAGTCTGCGCGCAGCCCCGCCCCGCCCCCCCAGACTGCGGGCTCCCCGAGGGCCGGGGCTGCACCCCGGCTGCCCGACTGTCCAGGCTGAGGGCCGCACGGGACGTTTAAGGCCGGACACCACAGGAAGGCGTCGGCCTCCATGGTGACCAGCTGAGCGCACCCCGGGTTTCCCCCTCGGTGAGCAGGGACCACCGGGGCGGGGAGTGGCAAAGTGCTTGGTCCACTGTGGGGCGCCTGTGAGGGGCGGGGGACTGGGAGCAGGGGGCGGGGGGCCTCCCACGTGGAGCCTGACACGTGGGACTGAGCCCGACTTAGACCGTCGCTTTCCGGGCTGGGAGAAGCCCCGCCGAGCAGCTCCGGAAACACAGGCCAGAACGCACGGCGGACTGCGCCTGTCGGGCCCTAGCTCGGAAACTGGGAGGGCGCCGGGACTGCGCGACACTCGCGCCACTCCAACGGGAAACCGGGAACGGCGGCCCTGGCCACGCAGCGTGGCCCCGCCCACCGCCGCGCGCATGCGCCCCGCGCACGCCCTGCGCCACTCCATCCGGGCACCCGGCACTCCCGCCATTTCGCTGGGCGCAGCCTCGCGCTCGCGGCCGCCATTTTGCGGTGGCGTCCCGCTCGCGGAGGGCCAGGCCCGAGGGAAGGACGCCCTCCGGCCACAGCTTGGCCCGGTGTCCCGCTGCCCATCGCCGCCGGAGGGGCGGACTCCACCCCGGGCCCGCCCCGGCGCCGCCCCCGCCCAGGGGCGTGCCGCCGCCGTCCCGCCTCCTCCGGCCGGCCGCAGGCCGCTCGCCGCCCCGGGCCCGCGGAGCCGGCGCCGCCAGGGCCCTCACCACTGAGTCGGGAAGGTCCCTGACGCAGGCGGGAACAAGGCGCAGCACAACGAGCCAAGCCTCCTAACGCGCGACTGAGGGGGGGGCGCCGAGCGCCCGGCCTTAAGTACGCCGCCGCGGGTCCCCGCCCCCCTCGCCCCGCGCCAGCCAATCCGAGAGCTCGGGGGCCGCAGCCGCACCTCATATTCATGAGACGGGGGCTGGGCTTGTCCCAGCTCCGCCCCCTCCCGTGCGCGCGGGCTCCGGGCACGATAATTGGCGAGGACGCGCCTCGCCCGCAGTCCCCCGCCCGCGACCCGGAGGCGGGGCCGGCGCGCGGCGGGGCGGGGCTGACCTACTTCCGCATGCCCGCCCCCACCCCACCTCCCGGCCTCTGGCGGGGAACAAAGGGGTCTCTGGAGGCCAAGGGCCCAAACCTCCAGGGCATCTCCTGGTGTGGCTCGAACTCAGACTTGCGCTCTGCTCCGCTCCGGCAGTCGCCGCCAATGCAACCTTGGCCAAGTCCCCATCCCCACCGGAGCCCCAACTGCCAGCTCACCTGAACCCGGACATCATTCTGATATCCATGCCAACGTAACCCGGCACCTTGGTACTCCCGAGGACCCCCCCCTCCTGAATACACCACTTCCCGTACTCGGCCCCATCGCCGTCCCCAAACCCCAAGACTGAGACAACCCCATGTGTGTGGGTCTCAATATTCGCCAAGACCCCATTTCCTCCTACTTCTCACCTTTGGGGCACCCCAATTTCATGCAACCTGCTTTGCCTACAAACCTCCACCAGCACCCACACCTAACTTCCACCCCAACCCTGACATCTGCTTGGTGTGGAGCCCACACCCCCACTCACCTAGACAGACACTTCTGTGCGTTCCAGCTCTAGATGGCAGGGTGACCCCATTCTGGGCATCCAACCCACCACTGGGGCCGGCACTGCACCCAACATTGGTCTCAACCCTCGGCCTCCCCTCCAGCGTGAGCTCCACCTTCCTGCCGGCACACAGAGCAGACTCATTACCCACGGTGGGGTGAGCAATGCTCTCTTCCTCCCCTGTGGCTTTCTCCTCTCTGGGGGTTCCAAGATCTCTGCTATCAGGAGAACCAGCTTTGCGGGGCCCCTCACCCACAAGATTGCTCTTGGGGACTCCCAAGGCCACTTTATGGGAGCCCCTTTGTGGCCACCATTTGCCCCCTGTGCAGGCTTTGGCTTGTGTTGTCTTGTGTTGACCCTGGACCCCTCCATGGGATGGAAAAAACCAGTGCAGAACCCTGCCTGCCCAAGCCCTGCTCTAGAAAGTCTTCAGAGGGACGCCTGGGTGGCTCAGTTGGTTGAGTGGCTGCCTTCGGCTCAGGTCATGACCCCGGGGTCCTGGGGTCAAGTCCGGCATCGGGCTCCTTGCTTGGGGAGCCTGCTTCTCGCTCTGCCTCTGCCTGCCACTCTGCCTGCTTGTGCTCTCTCTCTCTCTCTCTGACAAATAAATAAATCTTTAGAAAGTCTTCAGAGGGTAGACCCCATGCCGACGAGTTGAGGGTATTTGGGAACAGAGACCCCCCCCTTTGTTGCCCACCGCAGAGAAGTTCCAGCCTCACTCCAGGCCTTCTCAGACTTGCTCACACCCTCAGGCGGGTCTAGCTGACCGAGCAAGGGACACAGGCAAGGACATGGTGTCCTGTGACAAGATCACTGGGACCCCTCCTCCGCTCGGGAGCCCCCTCCCGCAGAGCAGCTCCTGACTCATCGCCCCCCCCCACACCTCGCTGCCCCGAGTCACCGCCCTGCCTTACGACTGACTCCCCGTCAGATGCAGCCGGCTGCTGCGTCAGCCTCTCACGCAGGGTGGTTATTAAAAGGAGCAAAAAGAGACACCAGCTCTCAGCTCCCTCCGCCTCCCAGCCCGTGTGGGGGGAGACGGGGGTGACCTGGGGCCAGGTCAGCCCAGCCCAGGAGAACGTCCCCGCCACCTGTTCTGATGGGCTCTCCTAGCAAAGTCAGGTCCACGGCTGCTGCTTCCGGCTCCAGCCCAGGCCGGGTGTTCCCGCAGCCCGGTGGCCCGGTGGCCCAGAATCATGCCCGGCCTCGGCCCCGCCCCCATGTTCTGCAGTTCCGAGTCTGCCTTCCCCTGGTTTTGTGAAGTGCTCTGTTCATTCCTTCCTTCCTTCCGCCAGCACACGGTTATTAAACGTTTACTACGAGCCCGTTGCTGCCTACCGGCCTCCATGTGT
>CM052898.1:365703-426291 GCA_028534135.1 Potos flavus | reverse complement strand
GCTCTCAGGGGTCTGGGACCACCTTCCCCGCTGTCTCGACCGCTGCGCCACGCTCTCCCCACGGACACGAGGGGGCGCTGCGGCCTCGCTGTCGCCCCAGGCAGGGGCTCCGGGTCCCGCCGCGTGCTCCAGCGTGGGATGGGGTCCTCGTCCCGCCCACAGGCCTGACCCCGCGCCTCTGCCAGTGCGCCGGGAGAGGTGGGTGGTGGCGGGTGGGAGGATAGGGCTCAAAATAGCCGCGGGCACGAGAGAAGCTGCTATTCGCGGCCCGGGGGCGCAGTGCTCGCCGCCTGCCCGGCGGGACGGGGATTAGACCCGGAGGTCCCCGTCGGCGCATCTACAAATCGCCCCCCCGCGGAGGGGGCGCCCGCCTCCGGGACCACTTCTCCCACCGCGGTCCAGCCCCTCCCGCCCTGGGCTCCCCACCCGCGGGCGTCGCCATGGAGACGAGGGCGGGGCCACCTCGCTCCCGCGGCGCCCCCTCCGCCTTCCCGCCGGGCCGGGCCTCCGGACGCCCGGTCCTCCCCCGACCCTGGCTAATGACCGGGCGGGAGGCGGTAATGAGCGTCTGGGTCCCGGACGGGCGTTGGCAGGGATGAAAGGCGCGCGTGGGGCGGGGGGTGGGGGTACCCTCAGGCCGCGTAATTATCGCCCCCTCCCGGGCGGCCAGGCGGGGGCCTGGACAGTGCACCTGGCAGCCTCCCGGCGGGGGCGCACAGGTGGGACGGTCCTGGCAGAGACTCGCTGGCCCGCCTGGCCCAAACCCGCAGGGCCCAGAGCCAGGGTGGGGGAAGCGGAGACTGGATGAGTGTGCGCGTTGCCAGGTGTGGTGCACATGTGTGCCGGTGAGCTGGGGAGTCGTGGGTAAACAGACACGAGGATGGCCGGGGACCGTGCCTGCGTGGACGCGAAAGCGGGGCTGTGTGCGCGCGCGGATATGGAAGTGCGCGCACGGTGCTCCATGGCAAGAACACGAGGGGGTTGTACACGGGCTCCAGAGCGCGTGCATAAGGGATACGGTTGTGGATCAGTCACCGACAGGTCTGCGTGTGTGTGACTCGGGGGACAGGACTCACAGATCACATGTGCCCGTCGCTGGGGGCGTGACTCATGTCCCCGGGGTGGGCCGGAGTGCTATGTGTCAGCAGTGGCCAGGGTCTCCTAGGGCAGAGGACAGCTACAGGAGGCCAGAAGCCCGGTGGAGAGAGAGTTAAGCTGTCCCCACTCTATTCCTACCTGCGGGAGGAGGTGGGGGCCCTCCACTGTCTCTAGGAGGCCCCGTTGGGCTATCAACTGTGAACACAGGAGACTCAGCTGTTTGCCACCCTGGGGAGCTAGAAGGGGCTGCCCTGGCCTCAGTTTCCCTCCTGTTCCTAGGAAGGGGTCTCCGCAGTGGTGAATGTGCAGGACAGGGGGCACCTAGCAGAGCCCCCTGTGAGTCAAGATCCAGGAACATTGAGGCTGCCACTCTCCTGCTCCTGCCCAGGCTCCCATCCCGGGGTTGCAAAGGCCAGCACCGGTTGGTTTGTGTCGGTGAGCACAGACCGTGGGGTGGGGCCCAGGGACGCACGGAGACACACCTGTGTGAGGGCGAGGCCTGTGGATGTCACACGCCTGGCCCTCGGGTTTGCACATTTGCTCTTTTTGTACTCAGGATGCCCCAGAGGCCCAGACGGTGACCCCGTCCTTTCTGCGGAGGGACCTGCCGGCGTATGTGCGGTGCAAGCGCACAGATGGACACGCGCACATCCAGTACATCGAACATATATCAGATGTCTGCGAAACGGCAGACCGTGGGCACAAAGACCCCTGTGTGCTCACGAAAACCCTGAGGCTTGCCTTGGTGGGGGCGGGGGACACAACCCACTGGATTTTGAGGCTGGGGAAGGGCTGAGGTTCACACCTCCCCACCCCCGGAGGTAGGAGGAGCTGTCCCCCACAGGTGTCCTATCCACTCACTTGACCTTGGCCCCACACTCAGAAGTCACCCCCACACAGGCTCCCTGCAGGCACAAGGAGAGGCGGAAGGACCCCCTCTCGCGCTTGTGGCTCCACGGCAACACTGGAGTGGCCGGCCGGCTGGAGGCAGAGAGTGCCCCCCCTCCTGTGGCGGTTGCCAGGGGCTGGGGGAAGACAGCTATGCCGGCGTGGCTCTGGGCAGCCCCAAGTGCCCGTGGCACAAGTGTTGGTGTCCCACCACCATCTGGCTCTTCCCTGAAGGTCAGCGATGCCCTGGTACCCCACTGGGCAGGCTGCTGTTGCCAGGCCCCTCGCTGGGCCTCAGCTGCCCGTCTGAGAAGTCCGTGCAGCAGCAGAGGTTCCCGGGGTCAGTGAGGATGAACAGGGACAAGAGCCCCCCACGAGGCACTTGGGGTTCTCTGCTCTTTCTTCTGTGGCAGGCACACAGGAAATGGTCTGAGGCTCACGCCCCCTTCTTCCAGGTTCCAGCGGGGGGGGGGGGGGGGGGGGGGGGGGGGGCCCCCCCCCCCCCCCCCCCCCCCCCCCCCCCCCCCCCCCCCCCCCCCCCCCCCCCCCCCCCCCCCCGGGCGCGCACCCGCACCTGCCCCAGCCCAGCTCGCAGGTCTCTGCCCCTCCAGTGGGCCTAAAGCCACGGAGGGTATTGTGGGCAGCGTGTGGCTGCAGTGATGGCTTGTGTTCTGGGGAGGGTGCTGCCGCGGGTGACAAGTCTCTGAGGACCTGAGTGCCTGCCCCTGCCGGGTGTGACTTTCGATTTTGCGGTTTTCTTAAGGGAGGTCTTGGTCCAGGGTGAGAATGGGGGTGCCATTGTTTTGAAAATCTTAGTATTGACTGAGTTTGTGGTGGCATGAAAGCGTGAGCAGGGGCCCGTGTGTTTGTGTGGGGGGGGCTGCGTACTGCAGAGCCAGGAGCCTGGCACTCAGGTGGGGATCAGTATCGACCCCCTAACTGTTGAGGGGTGCACATCTCCGGGGCGTGGGCGAGAGGGCGGGCTGGTGGCTGCCCGGGGCCCTGTGTGGGAGGTGGGGCTGGCGCTCAGTCTCTCGGGGGCGTGGGCAGTGTCTGGGGGGCGGGGCGCGGGCGGTCTGCTGGCAGCCAGCTGTCTAGAGCTCCGCTCCCCCTGCCTGCGGGCAGCCCCGCCCACATTCCGGAGGAGTCAGGGGGTGCCCCCTTCAGCCCCTGCCCGCACCCCAACCTCTGACGCAGCCGGAGCCCACTCCCTCCAGCCCGGGCACCCAGCGCAGCAGCTGGCTCCAGGGAGGGGCGGCCCGGCGGGGGTGGAGGCTGGAATGTGTGCTGGGGGGGGGTGAGGGAGGGCCGCCCCCCCTAGCTCGGGAGAGGGGGCGGAAATGGGGGAGGAGTCGGTGGGACAGAGACAGAGGGAGACACTGAGGAAGGCCAACAGAAGAGAGGAGAACCGGCTGGAGGCAGGAGAGGCAGAGCAGGAAGGAGACAGGGGGCAGAGGTAGAGGGTAGAAGGAGAGGCGGCAAGCCAGTGACAGAGACCCAGAGGGAAGGCCGCCAAAGGGGGAGGGCCCCAGGTGACAGCAGCCCCGCCCCCACACTGGGGCCGGCCGGCTCACCTGTCCCGGGTCACACCAGAGGCTGCCTGTCCCCAGCCCTCCCAGGGCTGGGCAGCCGTAGGTGGGGCTGGAGTCAAGACTCCTGGCTTGGGCCCCAGCACCCTTGGCTGTGCCTTGGTAACTCCCATTCCCAAGGCGCCTGGAGAGGTAGGCAGGTCCCACTGGGCCTGGTGGGGGCGGCTGTGCCCTGGGCACCTGCCTGGTGCTGGGGCTGCGGGCGCTGGCTCCGACGGGGCACCGCTCACTCCTGTCTCCCCAGATGGCTCCTCGCCGGCGGCCGGCTCCTCCCCAAGCCAGGCCCTGATCCTGGCCTTTGGCATTTCAAAACCGTGGGGCCAGCCCCAATTATCCATTTGGTCGCCCCCGGGGCAGAAAGCAGTGACCCCAGTGACCTTCTCCTGCTTGCCCACGGCTGTCTCATCCTCCAGGAGCACTGCCCACCGGGACCCAAGCCTCCAGTCCACACTCTACACCTTGGCAGCCACGCCAGTCCCCGCGGCCCGCCCGACCCTCGACTGAGTCTTGCGCCTGCGCAGCCGGGGGCTACCCTGGGACCAGAAGTTCCCCAGCTGGTGGAGCCTGCTCCTGTTCCCACTGAGCGCTGCCTTCTCCGGGTGGACTCCTGGTCACAGCCAAACGCGCCCCCGCCAGCCTCCCGCAGCCCCCTTGCCGACCAGCTCTGCCGCCTTCACACAGGGCCCCGCCTGGCCCTCCTCAGGCCTCTCCTCTAAGCCCAGGCCCAGCCGTCCAGCCGCCTGGATGTTCTGGGCCCTCCTCCCTGGGGGCCCCTCTCAATCCCCAGCCACAGACTCGGGGAATCACCCCTTTCGGGTCCTCGCCTCGGCGTTTTCCTCCCACCTTTCGTTTCCTCTCCCCCAACTAACTTTGCGGCTGTTACCAATACACCTGCTTGCGCGACTCCGGGCCGTTGCGCGCGCGCTCTCCCACCTAGGGGCACCCCTTCCCTCTTCCAACGCTTGGCAAACTCCTATTCCTTTGGCAAAGCCTCGGGCCGGGGGCGCCCCCAATCCGGAGGTCGCGTCACCGAGCCGAGGAGGAGGGGGCAGCACACGGTGCCGGGACGTGCAAGGAGGGCTGCGAGCGGACGCGCCGGCGCTGGGGTCCACGTGCGGCGCCCTCCGCTACGCCCCCTCTTCCGTCCGCGCGCTGCCGAGCCGTCAGACCCTCGGCGCGCCTCCCGCCCCCAAGTTCGCAGACGCGCGACCGCAGGGGGGGGGGGCCGCCCGCCTCCGCGCCGCGCTTGCGCACTCGGCCGGCCCGGGCGCGGTCCCACCTTCCGGCGCGGACGCCACGCTGCCATTGGTGCGCGCGGAGAAGCGAACGGCTGGGCCACCAATGAGGCGTCTCCCCGGGGCGGATGGGCGGGGCCCGAGCCCCCCGACGCGCGGACGGGGGCGAGCGGGGCGCCCTCCCCGCGGTGACGTCAGGCCCGATTCGCGGCGCGTTGCCGTGGAAACCGCGATTCCATTCCTGCGGGTTTCCGGGGGCCGCCCCCTCCCATTCAGCTTTTTCCTCAATGGGAGGAGGGGGCGGCGCAGGGCAGACACCGCCCCCTGCGATCTGCGCAGCCCCAGCCCTCGCTGGGCCTCAGTTTACCTTACTTTCACGTGGCCTAGCCTGCCGCCCCTCTGGCCGCAGCTCCCTTTGTCCGGGCACCTCCCCCTGGCTCGGTGTGTGCGCTGCGCGCCTGCCAAGGGGGGAGGAGGCCAACAGCCCGCAGCCCCCACCGCGGTGTTGTCCTCCTAGGACCCCAGGGCAGAGCCGTGACCCTTGGACTCCCGGGCTGGGCTCCAGGCAGCTCGCGGAGGGGTGGGTTCCCGGGCAGCAGGGCAAGGCCCCCCGCCCTGCAGCGTGCACACATAGTCTGTGATGCAGCCGGTGATTCAGCGGGCGCCTCAGTTGACACCGTCCACACCCCCCACCGAGCCCTGTGGAGTCACCTGGGTACAGCCCTCAGCCCTGACACCCAGGGGCAGCTGCGTGGGCGGAAGGTTCCACCTGAGCTGTTCCACCCACACCTCCAACCTGGGGCCGTTGACTCTGAGGTCTGGAGGGATCAGCCTGACGTGTGGCGCCCTACCCTCCTGCCCTGGGCTTGCGATGACTTGGGGGTGACTGCGCAGGGAGAGGGGCAGAAGGGCCTTCCGGAGATGCTCCCAGGACACTCCTGGGCCAGGACCCGTGTCCCTTACCCCTAGGGTCCCTGGAGCTGGGGCTGGGAGGGCAAGGGCTTGGGCCGCCCGGAATCTGCCCAGGAGTGGGCGGTCACCAGTTTGACAAACACCCCAGTCCTCTAGGGCAACTGATGTTTCTCCCTGGGCTTGGGGTTTTCTCACCTATTAGATGGGATTGGAATTAGTCGTGACTTCTGGGTGGCAGGGTTCGTTACCTGAGGAAGTACAGGTGAGAGGGTGCTGGCGGTGCCTTCTCTCTGCCCAGCCCCAAAGTGGATGACAGGGGGAGCCCAGCAGACCTGCCCCTGGCCGGGCCCTCGGGGAGATGCCAACTGAGGAAGTGCCCAGGCAGAGCAAGGACTGCCGGGGAGGGTGTTGCTGCGTAGGGCACGGCCGGACAAAGGCCTGGAGGCTCGAGGCAGGACCGTCAGGGCTGGGGAGCGCTGGAATGCAAGGCCAGGGTGAGGCCAGAGGGGTCGGAGTTCACCCGAGGCTGGGACACAAGGCTCGAGCCCTGAGGAACCACTGATTCCCACTAGACAGCTTCTGGAGGCCCGGCTCCCAGCAGAGGGCTCGGGCCGCGGCCCCACCCAGGCAGCACCTCCGCCTGGCCCCGGAGGTTGGAGCAGGCTCCCTGTCAGTGGCCGGGGAAACCGAGGCCCCGAGTGTGTGGCCAGGTAGCCCTGGTTCCAAGGGTCAGTCCCCAGCCCACTTCCCAGAGCCGGGAGCGGACGCCCCACCCAGGGCGCGCTGTCCGCAGGCAGCCCGGTGCCCACACCCTGCAGGACTTCCGGCCTCGGTACCGGGAAGT
This sequence comes from Potos flavus, assembly GCA_028534135.1. Classification (NCBI taxonomy): domain Eukaryota; kingdom Metazoa; phylum Chordata; class Mammalia; order Carnivora; family Procyonidae; genus Potos; species Potos flavus. The sequence goes on along the minus strand of CM052898.1, from coordinate 419,725 downwards.
GGCTGGCCCCTCCCTCCCGGGCTGGGGCAACTTCCTGCCCACCCTCACCCCAAGCCGGGGAGGGAGCGTGGGAACTGCTCCGGGACGCAAGCCCCACCCACTTTCCAGCTCCCACTCCCTGGGGCGGCGGGAGAACCCAGCATCTCACCGGGCCCCTCTCAGAGGAAACTCCCACCCACCGTGCCACCCCCAGGCTTGGAAGACCACCCATCGTACCTGGGATGGCCAAGACCCCCCCACCCCCCACAAGTGGGCAGCACATTCACTCGTTTCATTTTGTTTATTACTTGAAATCACGGTGTCTGTATAGGTTTATCTTTCCCAATTGTTTTCATACAGGAAACTCACGCAAGGTGCTGGGACACCCCACAGCCCGACCCCCGAGGGCGGGTAATGCTTTCTTGGGGGAGCCCTGGTGAGGGCAGAGGGGGGCGGGCTGGTTCCTGCCTGGGGCCTCCACCCTCAGACCCGCGGAGGCACAGGTGTTAATTAAAAATCGTTAAAAAAAAAAAAAACAAAAAAAACCCAGAACACATTTAAATAGGTATCCAAGACAGTTCTTCAAAAACAAACCCACTCCTTTTTTCTTTTTCTTTTTTTTTTGTAAAATGAAAACGAACAAAAAACAAATCTGTGACCCCTACCCTCTGACCCCTCCCTACCCACCCCCCCACAAAAAAGTTTACAGAGCTACAGTTAACGCATGATGTTCACATCTGAAACCATTAACTTTAAACACATAATGGGCGGGGTTCACCTACAATAGGATGAAGGGAGGAACAGGCACGGGTGGGGGTGTCTGGAGGACAGAAAGGTGGGGCAAGGACAAGACTTGGGGGGCAGGCCCGATCATTTCCATTATCAGTAAAAAAGAAGTGAATGAAAAAAAACTCCACCCCCATTGAAATGGCCCCAGTAGAGGGCTTGTCCCTCTGCCCCAGGGGAGTCTGGGGATAAGGGCATGAGTGGGGAGGGTCCAATTTAGACCAGCAGCGAACCCCCCCAGGGGGTTAATGCTACACAGCGTCACCCGTCACCCCTACCCCTACCGGGGGCTTCACAGCTCAGCACCCCCACCCCTCCTGGCTGCCAGGGGGCCCTCCAGACACAGCCCACAGGCCCACCTCTCTCGGGTTGGGCCAGGAAGGAGGGCTGGGGGTGATTTCCCCCGTCCCCCCAACCATTTCTCTCCCGAGTTTTCAAGAGACTCCCAACCACTATTGGCTCAGAAAATTAATAGTCTATAAATACCCCAAGCTCAGAACAAAAAGGGGGTGGGGCAGGAGGAAATGGCACAGTGCGTGGACGCGGAGGCTGGCGGCTGGTCTGTCCCCCCCCTCCCTTTCCTATTAGGAGAGGGCCCCACACCCCCACCTGAACCCCGAGGCAGGCTGGGGTCAGCCTACTGAAGCGCCTTTTTTTTTTTTTCCTGGAAAAAGGGACCAAGAGAAAAAAAGCACAGATGTGGAGGAGACCCCGCCGCGGGGGCGGCGCAGTTGGTCTCCTGTGGCCGCGGGGCCTGCTGGCCGCCCTGAAGGCCGGGGTGCAGCCGCAGCGGGCCCTCCCTCCTCGGCCCTGCCCGTCTGTAAAGTGCATCATGAGGCATCTACGTTTTTGACTTAAACCTGAAGGGGATGGGGGCGGCTTCCTCGGCTCGTCCCACTCTCGACCATCTGGAGTGACTGCTACATATCCGAAGCTTGGGGAGTAGGCGGGGACGGCCCGGCTCGGGCGGGAGCCGCCGCGGGAGGGCCAGGCGGGGAAGTGTGAGCTGAACCAAGGAGGCAGGAACCGAGTCCATGGAGAGTTCGGAAAACCATGGTAAGAATGGAAATGGAAAAAAAAAAAAAAAACCAACAACAAAACCAAAAAACCAGAAGGAAGCTGGCGGGCAGGGAGGGGCCTCCCGCTGCCCTAACCCCCAACCGCCTGCCCTCCCGCGCGCAGACCGTGCCGGGGACTCTCGGCCCAGTGTGGCCGGGCGAGGGACGCGGTTCCTAGGCCACCACGAACTCTGACTTAATGTCAGGGTTGACTTCCGGCTTCCAAACAGAGTCCTCAAAGTCGAGGCCCAAGCCGGACGCCTCGCTGGGCCCGCCGCCTCCCCCGCTGCCGCTGGTGTCGCTGCGGCCGGCCTTGCGGCTCGGCGGCCAGTGGTAAGGGCCCCGGGCGTCCCGCCGGGCCTTCCTGCGGAGCCGCTTCTGCTGGAGCAGGAGCTGCAGACGCTCCACCTTGCAGCGGGTGGCCCGGTTTTCCGTCTGCCGCAGCCGGTCCCCTGAAAGGAGGCAGTGACCATGACCCCTGCGGCCCTTGGGGGAGAGGCCAGACACCCCCCCCACTCCCCCACAGCCTGACGCACAACCCAGCCTTTCCGGTTGCGGGGAGGTGGCTCAGACTCGAGGCCTCTCGCCCCCGTTCACCGCGAGGCGACCGAGGCCGGTGCTCAGCACACCGGTCAGGTGGGACGCGGGCCCTCAGGCTGATGCCTTGGTTTCCCCTTCATGACCTGGGCCGGGGCCCCGCCAGGCATAACAGGGACGCTGTTCCACGAGACTCAGGATTTCCTGGGGCTGACTAGGTCTCTGGGGGACGCGAGCTACCGCCAGAGCAGCTCCGGGCCCCCCTTCATCAGACCCGGCCATTCACAGAGGCCCCACCTGCCATCTGGACAAGGTGCCCGGGGGCAGAGGGGGGAACAAGAAGGAAGTGCCCCCCTTGGGAAAGGACAAGGCTACTTTGTGCCCCAACACACATGCTCCCTTCTCTCCGCTCTCGTGCAGAGCCGAGAGAGCAGCAGCTGTCGCCGCCCCGCCCCACCCCCCCCCCCCCCCCCCCGTGGCTCAGCTGCTCTGAGCCACGCACAGAGAGGCCTTGAACAGCCCAGGGACGGGCGGGGCGCGCTGGACACTCACCCAGGGGCTTGCACATGCGGGCCTGGCTCAGGGAGGCCGGGGCTGCGGCCGCCAGCTTCTCGCAGGAGGTAGTTTTGGGGGTGAGGTCCGGGGCAGGCGAGGCGGGCGCGCACTGTGCATGGCAGCGCAGCTGGGTCAGGGACGGGGGCATGCCCTGGTAGTGCCGCGTGGCACTCAGAAGGTCGTTGAGGATCTGCAGGATGGTGCCGATGTCACGCCGCGGCCGCCCGCTGCTGTCCTGGCAGTTGGGGTGCAGTGTGCCTGCAGGAGGCGGGGGGCTGCTGGTGAGTGCGGGTGGGACACGCGGCCTCCATAGCGCATGCGCAGACAGGTGGGCCCCCAGGGTGGGAGTGAGCACGCGGGGACTTGCGCCCCCTCATGGGGGCCCACAGCCTCCCGCGTGGCTGGGCACGGGCCAGGAGACACGGGTGGGGGGGGCGACGGGTGAGAATGTCCCCCACCCCCGGCCAACGGCCTCTGGGGGGGGTCCGCGCAGGGGTACCGCGACACCTACCAGAGAAGGTCCCTGAGAAGACCCCCGGGGCGTGGTTCACGAAGCTCTCGATGACGGCGCCGGGCTTGCGGGAGCGGGAGGTAGGGCTCCCCCCGGGGGTGGCAGTGGGGCTGGCGCCAGCACTGGCGGGGGACGAACAGTCCATCTGCAGGTCGGGGAGAGGGAGGCATGTCAGCTGCGGGGGGCAAGGCCAGTCCCCCGAGTCCAGAGGCTGGGGGCGGCCTTTCGCACGAAGCGCACACCCGGGACTCTGAGCCCCCTCCCTCCCCAGGCTCACCTCGGGGCAGGCAGCGGAAGCGGAGTGGGATCGGAAGGAGCCGGCGGTGACAGACGAGGGGGACGCGGGGGCAGGGCTGCTGGCCATCGGGGGGACTCGGGCAGCGCCGGCCACGGGCCGGCAGGGGGACGACACGGGGGTGGCCATGCTGGGGTCCCCGCGGGCGGCAGCGGCGGCGGCGGCGGCGGCGGCCAGCACGTGGCGGTGCTGGAGCGGGGCGTGCTGGGCGGCCAGCTGCAGCTGCACGAACATCATGTGGTCGCCTACACGCAGGGCCAGAGTCAGCGGCGAGCGGCCCGACAGGAAGTCACTGACCTGTAGACAGGGGCCCGTCAGCGCCAGGGCCCCAGCCTGCTGCGCCCCCAGCCCGGCCCGGCCCCGGCCCCCCGCGCTGCGTGACCTGGGGCCTCTCGCCGCCCCTCTCTGGGCTCTGGGGTCCCTGTCGGTGCCACGGACGCTTAAATAAAATGAATCGGTATTTCCGGAAGACGCCTCCGCCAGCCCGGCCCGGCCCGGGCGCCACTGGGGGCTGTGGGGGACAGAGGCGGGTCAGATGGGGGGGCCTGGCCCTCCCTGGCCAGCTTGGTTCTTTTAAGGGGAAACTGAGGCCAGAGGGGGCAAGGCCCAGTCAGCAGTCTATGCCCTTGAATAACCCCACCCTCCCGGCTCCCCATCCTCTGCCTGTGAATAAGGGAGGGGAGCCAATCTCAGACCCCCTCCCAGTTAAGCCACCCAGGCAGCAAGTGGGCGGGAATTCCTGGACAAATTCTTCTTCCTAACCTTTGCTTTCTCAAGATAAATATTTATCTGTCCTGGGTGGGGCTGAGGCTGAGGGGGAGGCCTCACTGCTGGAGGGGGCCCTGATGGCTCTCTGAGGCCTGAGTCCCAGGAGACCTCCACATAGCCCCAACGCAAACCCTCGGATCTGGTGGGTGGTGGTGGTGGGGGTGCATCTGAGACCCAATGCAGACTGGGCCCCTCCTCTGGAGCCTGGCCAGTGCTGAGCTTTCCCCAGGGGCCAGGATGGTGGTGGGGGGGGTGGAGGTTTCTGAGAAGTGACATAGGCCGGGATGACTCAGAACCACCGCCTCCCAGCCCTCCGCTGGCAGTGGCTGGCGTAACCTTCTGTTTGGGGGCCGCGGGGAGGCGGCAAGGAAGGCGGGCAGTGTGCAGCCCCCCACCCTGAAGCCTGGTCTTCAGGGCACCCCCCCAGCCCCAGAGACTCCCCTTGCAGGAAGGGCCTGGGGTGGCTCCCCAGGAGCAGCTGGGGAGTCCCCCCCACCCCTCCGCCCTGCAACTTCCTCCCTGGGGAGGGCGAACAGGCGGGCATGACTCGGTGCCAGGCAGGGAAACAGCCCTGGGAGCCCAGTCACTCCGCCCAGCGCCCCCCCCCTCCTGACGCAGGCACCCTGGGGCGGATGTGAACCAAAGACACCCCTGGCCCCCCTGCCAACCGCGGGCCCCCCAGGAGTAGAGAGCTCAGTTCCCATCTTCACCAGGAAATCCAGTGTGGCCCCCACCCGGCTCCCGGGAGCCCCGCTCTGCCTCCAGCCCACCGGCCCTCCTGACGGCGGACCACCCAGCGCCAGCGCCCCTCTTCCTCCTCGCTAGCTGCCTGGTGAGGGCAGGATGCTACACGCCGGGGAGGGGGCGAGGGCCTCGGGGCAGGAGGAAGGGAAGCCGCTGAGCAGGTTTCCTGAGGCCAGCCCAGCCCAGCCCACCCCCTAGCCGGGGCGGGCAGCAGCCTGCTTCCCCCACCCTGGCAGCAGGCGGATAGCTGAGGCCTGTGTCACCCTCCTGGGAGGAGGGCCCCACCGCCAGAAAAATGAGGAAAGGAGGAGGTAAAAAAAAAAAAATAAATAAATAAAGGCTGCAACAAAACCGGGAACCCGGCTGTGGGCCAGTCCCTGCCTTCCTCCTCAGCTCCTGGCCGGTTGCTCAATATTTTCCTAACATCCTGTCTAGGCTATGGCCCTGGGGCTGGGTGCCCCCCTCCCCCTTTTGGGGCAGAGAACAAAGGCCAAAGGGAGAAGAGGGAGGGGTGACTCCCCACCCCTTACAATGGGGGTCAAAGAAGGCAGAAGGAGTGTCACCCAGGCTGGCCCCTCCAGTCCCCCTCCCACCCACCCACCCACAGAAATTTAAAAAAAAAAAAAAAAAAAGGTCGCCCTGGGGAAACCGCAGCGGCTGCGAAGGGGGTGCTCCTCCGTATGGGGCTGGGGCCCCGGGCCCAAGGTCACCCCCGCAGGCAGGCTTGTGAAAGCCCAGCCCCCTCCCCCATGGCAGCCGCCGTGGGAGAGAAGGCCCTCAAGGTCAGGTGGTGAGTGCAAGGGGGGAGGAGGAAGAGGAAGCTGGGCGACCAGGCCAAACCGGCAGGAAGGCTGGGCGGCGCGTCCCCTCCCTCCCTGCGGGTCTCCTGGGAGCACAAGCACCCCCCCCCCCCAGGTCTGGGAGGGACCCGCGCGGATCTTACCTGCGTCTCGGTCAGGCTCTCCAGGGCTTGCATCACGGACTGCTCTGGCCTTGAGGCCTGGGACTGAAACAGAGGAGAAGCCGCTCTGAGCGAGCGCGGCGCCCGCAGGGTCCGGGCGCCAGGGCGGGGAGCTGCTTGCCGGCGGGGGCTGCCCTAGCAGGGTGTGTGCTGGGAACCAAGCTCTCAGGGGAAGGGGCTGCCCGCCTGCGCCGGAGCCTCTGGGGCACTCTGCCCCAGCCATTTACCATGAGGCCCGCCTCCACGGTGGGCACCAGCGTCAGCTTGCTGCCATCCCCCACGCCGAACTCCTGCAGCTTCCCCGAACTGAGCCGGCTGGGGGGAGGAAGGAAGAGGGTGAGGCGAAGGAGACAAGGCAGCGAGGCGGAAGCACAGGCCAGGGGGGAGGGCTGCGTTCCTGGGGGAGATAAGGGAGCCCTACCCAACCCTATCCCTTCCCGGCCTCCCGGCCACAGGGGTGGTGTGTGTGTGTGTAGGGGGAGTGTCAAGCACCTGGCCTCGAGGGCCCCCCATGCAAGTGGCTCGAACCTCCTTCACAGGAGCCCCAACTCTGGACGCGGGCACCACCTCTGCACCTCAACAAAGCACTTTTTCATCCCGGGGCACCAGTGCTCCCTTGCGGTCCTCTGCCACTCTCCCCTCACCCCACGGCCGGCCCCTGCCTGTAATTCACCAACTCCGGCCCCGAGCTTCTCTCTGTGGGAGCCACAGGGCTTAGCCTTTAGGGTCTTTTGCGGGGCCGGGATCCCCCTCCTCCCTCCCTCCCCGGCGGCAGGCTGCCGCGGCTCAGACAAAGGAGACCCTCCCCCACCCGCCCCTCCCCCACTGGGGCCCCTCCGCTGGGGATGGACACTGCGTGTCCCTGGAGGCCCGCGGAGGGAGTGCTCCCCGGCCTGGAGGCGATTTAAATACCAGGGGGGAGGGGGAGACTGCGGGAGTGCTCGGTGGTTAGAACAAAGGGGCGTAGAAAGACGCAAGTAGGGGAAGAAAACAGCCAGACGTAGAGGGGGGCACCGAGCAGATGCGGAAGCCAGCGGGAACGCAGGGAGAGAAGGAGGCGGCCGCGCCCCCCCACCCCCGCTGCCGGGACCCCCACGCTGACCCGGGGCTCCTGCCTTCCCAGGAAGGGAGGGGGCCGCCCTCGCAGCCGCCTTTGTGCAGCGACCCCGGGCGGGGGAGGGGGCCGAGGCAGGCAAGGCCGAGCAGAGGGCGCCCGAGAGCGCGCGGCGCGCCCCCGCCCCCCGTCTGGCCGCCCCCTTCCTTCCCCGTGCGGCGCGCTCTTTGTTCCCGCCCGGGGGCCGGGGCCCGAGGGGGCGGCGGGTCCGGGGGTGGCGCGCGGTACCTACGTGTCTTTGTGGAGCAGCGCCAGGCGCTCCTTGGGCACTTTGAGCCGCTGGGACAGCCGCTTGCGCAGCCCCTCCACCGTTTCGTCCGGGGGCACGGACAGCTCATAGCGGGTGCCCGTCGTGCTGTGGATGGCCAGACTCATGGGCGCCGCCTCGGCCGCCGGGCCTAGCTCACAGGCGCCGCCCGGGGCCCCGCGCCGGCAGCTCCGGGCGCCGCCGGGCTGCGGCTCCATCCCCGGCCCGCGCTGGAGGGCTGGGGTCTGCGGGGCGCCGCCAATCCTCGCCGCGCCTCCAGGCAGTGCGGGGGGAGGGTGCTCCCCGAGCCAGGGGTCCTCGGGATTCCTAGGGGAAGCGCTCGTCCCCTTCGAGAAAGTCCCAGGAGCGGAAGGTGAATCAAGAATCAAAAATCCGAGCGGCGCTTCGAGGTCGCGCTGGCTCGTCGGGGCGCCTTCCGCGGGTGGGGACTGCACTCGCGGCTCCTTTCAAGGACGCTGGGCGTGGGGGAGGGTCCCGAGGAGGGGCGCCGCTTAGGCGGTCGCGCTCTGTGCCGTCCGCCGCTCGGGCCGCGCTTCCCCGCGCGTCCCCTCCCTTAGCAACAGCCGTCCCCGCCGCCGCCGCCGCCGCCGCCGCCGCCGCCGCTTGAAAGATCTGGGGGTGAAAGTAACAAGAAAAAAAAGTTATAATGTATCAACGTTCCAAGGGGCGGGACTGCCGCCCCCTCCCATTCACTACTTACTCCGCCGGCCCTGAGTCGGCCAATCGCCGCGCGCCGAACGCCCAGTCAGCCGCGCGGGCGGACCAATGGCAAGCGCCGCGGCACTGCCCCACGTGGCCGCTCGGGCCCGCCCCTCGCCCCGCCCCCGGCCCGGCGGCCAAGGGGAGCTCGGCGGGGGCGGGGCTGGCGCCGCTCCGGCCCGCCCCCGCGCTCCACCCGCCCGCGCCGGGGGCCATTCATACGGCCCGCAACAAAGGGCAGGCGGCCCGAGAGGGATCGGCTTGAGGGGGGGCGGCGGCGCGGGGTCCCGGTCTCGGGCGGCGCGGCGTGGGGGCGGGCACTGTCCCCGCGCCGGGAGGGGCAGGAAGCCGGGGACCTCCTCCCGCGTCTGTCCGGGAAGCCGTCGCGAGCGGAAGCGGGAGGCGATCCCCGCGCTTCGTGGCCGGGCGGCTCTCGGGAGGTTCGGCCAGCGGGCGTCCCCCACCCGTGGGGCGTGAGGTCCCGGCGAGGAGCGGGGCTGCGGGCGGGGCCTGCACCGCGGTGACGTGGGCCGGGGCCGGGAGGGCCCCTCCCGCGCCGGTACCACCTCGCGTCCCACCCCTGTCCCGCGGGCCCGGCCCGCTTCCCGAGTCGCGCCCGCCCGAGCCGTGACGTGACGCGGCGTCCCCGGCTGCGCCCGCGCGCGCCGCTTGGGGCTGCGGTGAGTCAGCAGCGCCGGCGCGCCCCCTGCTGGCCCCGCCCGGGAGCGCTGCCTGAAGTCCTGGGGAGGGGGCGAAGCAGCTGCCCCGGGGCCGGAGAGAGGCCTACGGGACTGCTGGCGAGGTGGGAACCTCTGCTAGGGGTCTGCAGCCTCTAAGGCGGGAGGCTGGGGCCGCACAACTGGAGAAACTGAGGCTGAACAGCAACTTGCTCAAGGTCACTCGCGGGGTAGGAAGAGTGCCCGGGAGGCGGGGCGGGGGCTGAGGTCTTGCCTGGGCGGTGCTGCTTGCGCCGAGCCCCTCCCATCCCACGACCTGAGGGGCTCGCCAGGGCTAGAGACACCCCGAACCGTGCCTGCCCCCAAAACAAAGAAAAGTGGGGCACCTTTAAGAGCCTAGAGTGGGGACCCTCCTACTCGTCCGGCGAGATCCCACCCGCACTCACCGGATGCGGCCAGTCCGAGGTCTCAACAGTCCTGAGTGTACCCACGTCCGGGCACAGCGCGCGGTGGCGGGGCAGGTCTGGGGCCGAGCGGGCGGCCCCCAAGCCTTTATCCGCACCGCCTTCCCTCGGGGTGGAGTTTGGGCGGGCAGGGGGCGGAGGGCCGGGCGGCCGGTGACGCAGGCGGGCCCCCGCCCCTGCCTGCAGGCCGGGGCCCTGGGGCGCCTTGGGTTCTCGGCCACCCACCCCGAAGCTTCGCCTCGTATACTGGGGGTCGCTCCATAAATGCTGCTCATCCCAAGGTCACGAGCGGCAGCGCCGATGGGTCGGATCCCCAGGACGGGGTTTCGGGGTGCACAGGTTGGCTCCCGCCCTGCCCCCTTTCCTGCCGCTCAGGCCCGGTGCTTCCGCCTGGGGGCGCCCGCGTGGGGGAGCGCAAGGGAGGGGGTGCCTGAGTCAGCGGCCACTCCAGGAAAACAGGCCGGAGTCACCTGCCTGTTGTGGGGGTGCCCCAGCCAGCTGCCCCGGCAGCCTGGCCTCCCGCATCCCTTCGCGGTGACCTCAGAAGGCATTTCTGGAGCGATTAGCCTGCGCCAGGCCGGCCTAGTGCAGCCGGTCGCTACCCGCTGTGCTCTGACCTTCGGGAGCCTGTTTCTGCGGCTCTCCGGGGCCGTAGAGGAAAAGGAGGACCCAGCGCCGCTCAGTCTGGAGCCCCGGGGCGGGCAGGGTCGCCCTACCCGTCTCACAGACCGGTAAACTGGCACCACACAGCAGCAGGGGGAAATGTGGCAGGTCCTCTTTCTCCCAGTACGGTGCTCCGGGTCAACTTTTTGAGGATGACCCTCAGTGGTGTGGGGCACTCTCAGTCCTGCTCCCTCTGCCCAAAGGAGGGGAACCCCATGACCTACTCCCCTGCCCCTTGTCCATTTATCTGGCTTCTCACTTTATCTGGCCTGACCACCTCCACCTCCACCCTAGTCGTGAGCACCCCTCCCAAGGCTGTGCTCCCTTCCAGGTCTCCATCCTGCTCCCACCCAAGGCTCCTGCAGCCTCTGACCCACCCCCTCCCACCCTCACCGTCACCCCCACACCCAGAGGCTCCCAGTGCCATGGGGTCAGGAAACCTTTGGGAGGGGATCACTGGGGGCTGGGATGGAGGGAGTGCCGGGGCCTGGAGGAGGCTGTGGGCCCCCGCGGAGGGCCTTGGGGGTGGCCGAGGGAGCTGTGCGCCCCGCAGCCGAGCACCTGGATGCTGGGTCAGGGATTCGTGGCCACGGCAGACAGGGCCGTGGGATCTCCGGTGGCTGTGAGACCCTGCCCTTCAGGTCACCAGGGGGCAGCTGGTCCTCCCGGAACTGGGGCACGAGGGTTTGTGCCCATTTAGGGGTGGGACAGTGCTCTCAGGAAGGGACCGTGGCCCCAGGCTGGCTCTACAGGTCCCACTTCAGAAACACGCTAAGTCAATCCACTTCCTACTTTTTTCCTGTTTAGAGCAGCCCATGCTCTGGTCAGCCCCTGGGTGCGAGCACATGCGCAGTCCAAGGGAACCCCCTTCCTCAAAGAGGAACAAACCCTTGTGCGAGCCTGCTCTCGAGGAAAGGGTTGTGACCTCCGGTGCCCGGTCGTGTGACCCGCCCCACCCTGGGCGCCTCCAGCCCAGGACGAGGCTCCGGCCGACTCAGGCTGTCCCTGCAGACCCGCATCAAGGGTGGGCATCCCTAGCACTCCAAGACTCACACCTCCCCCGGGAGGCCTGCTCTGTGCCGAGGAATCTTACCCACGTCCAGAGCTGTGCCCCCAGCCAGAGGCTGAGCGCCCTCAGGGAACAGGGGTACGGCTAGAGGGGCCGCTGGTGTGGGGGCTGCTCCAGCGGCTCGGTTCAAAGTGCTGCTGTCGAGGTCGCGCTGCCGCGTCCCCTCAACCACCACGTGGACCCCTCCCCTATCCTTGCTCTTATTTATAGTTCTCGAGGCCTGACCAGGAGCTCCAGATCCCAGGCTCCAAAACACAGCGCAGGGAGGAGTGGGCCTGCAGCTGTGAGCCCATGGCTGTCACAACACTCTCTGGCCTGGGGTTTCCTAGGAAGATGGGGGCCAGCTGCTTGGGCCTACCAGCCTGAGTAGGGGGACCCAGGGAGAAAGCCCCCACAAGCAAGGCTCCCGCCACACGGAGCGCCAATGAAGCCACGGGACAGTCACTCGCACGGGACCGTGACACACGAGTGCACAGCCCATCTGTGCTGACAACATGCCCGGGGGTTGGGGGGGCCTCCCTGTCACCTCCAGGCTGCCAGTGACACAAGGGAAGGCCCAGGCTCTCCTGCACACTCACCACCCTGGAATCCCCTGGCAGCCCTGCTCCGGCCCAGGGCTGAGGAAGGGGGGTGAGGAGACCCCTCCCCGAAGTCTCCTGCCGGCCACCTGGAGCCAGCTTCTGGGCCACCCCCCCGCTTGCAACAGGGGAGAAATGGAGCCGCACAGAAGCTGCCCAGGGCCAGGGCCGCCCCCGCGCGGCGGCCCCACCCCACCGGGGCCAGCCCAGGGGCCTGGATGGCGCGCAAGTGCCAACACCACCGGGGACGAGGCGCACGGCTGGCCGGGCCACCCACAGGCAGGGTGAGCAGAGGGCCGGGCCTCTGTGGGGAGCAGGCAGGACCCGCCTCTTCCCAGCGTGGCCGGGCGGGTCGGGGAGCCCACAGGGCAGGCGGCACAGCCTGAAACCTGGCAGAGCCCCAGGTGGCTGTGCAGCAGCCCAGGCCTGGCCCGGGAGCAGCAGCCACGCCCCCGCCTGCTGTCTCCCCACGCCCCGCCAGCAGCTTGCGCCGATCCCCACCCTCCTGGGCCGGTGGCAAACGGCCCGCCCACCACCTACCCCGGTTCTACAGGCTAGGCCCCCCGAACACCCCCACCCCCCAGTTTACCACAGACCCCCGAGGCCCTCCTGGGCCCCAGCTGCCAAACCCTGGAGGCTAAGGCTGGTGTTTAATGCCTTATCTCTGTGCAGGGACACGCAGAGCTGGGACAAAGGCCAGACAGGGTCCTGAAGACACAGTCCCAGGCAGCACACAAAAGCAGCATACACGAGTCAGGTCCCTGGCTTTTAATGGGGGGCTCAAGCTGGGGGCGGGCCATCCCACGGAGGTGGCTAGGAGCTGAAGTCTCCACGGCAGGGGCGACAGGCTCAGAGGGATGGTGGGTGGCACAGGCGATTGGGGGCAGAGAGCTGGAAGGTGGCAAAAGAGCCCATGATGGGGGGGGGACACAGGCCCCCCCCTCAAATAGCAGAGCAGGTCTCTGGGCTCAGCCCCAGCCACCAGGCCTGCCAGCCCTGGCAAGGAGCCTGTCTCCTGGGTTTGGGGGGAGGGGGCGGCGGGGCGGGCTCTTGGCAGAAAGCTAGAACCGTGCTGCCACCTGGCGGCCTTCTCTGGCGAGACCGCTCCCTCCGCAGGAGAAGTTCTCCAGGTGGCTTGCGGAACTTCCTCTCCACCCCCTACCCCGCCCGCGCCCCCCACCGTCAGACTGGACCCTGGGAGCTGGTTCAGCCTGCCCGGTACATCCCCTGCCCAGTTCTGGGCCTCGGTTTCCCTGCTGGCCAGGGCCGCACGCCGCCTACTCGAGAGCCTTCACCAGGGCCTCGTTGGCCTCGATGCGGATTTGGATCTCGGCCCTGGAGGCCTCGTCCGCTGCCCCTGACAGCTCCGACTGCGCCTTCTCCAAGTTGACCTTGGCTGCCTGCAGGAAGTGGGGAGTGGGTGAGGGCCAAGCAGCGAGCCTGGCCTGGTGCCGGCCCCTCCACCACACGTGAGTTCCCTTCCCCGAAGCCCGCCATCTGGAGCACAGCCCCGGCCTCCTCGGTGCCTCGGTCTCCCAGGGACACTCACCCCCACGTCCAGCATGTCCAGCGTCACGGCCTCTTCGGCCAGCAACTGCACTGAGGAATCCGCGTTCACGGTGACGGAGCCGCTGCTCACTATGGGACGAGGACGGCGTGACACCTCCACACCCACCTGGAGGTGACGCGATCACCCCCAAACCAGAAAAGTGGCCCCACAGAGCGGCCCCAGAGTCTAGCACAGGAAACAGGCAGCTGGGAAGAATGGCAGACGCACATGGGGCCCAGGGGCACCCACTGGGGGCTGGACGCAGGGGACACAACCTCGTTCCTTCACCCACCAACCCATCCGCTAAACTAGGACCGGTGACGAGCAGGGAGCTGGGTTCGAACCCCGCTGTACCTCGGAGTTGTGCTGGTGGAAGCACCTCCTCTTCATCAGCCGCTTCCGCACGGGACCTGACTTCTCTCTCAGAGCCCTGTCCCCCGCCCCTGCCCTGCCTCCCTACAAGCTCCTTAACCCCCACAGCCTGCCCTGTGCCCTTTACTTTTACCAAGCCTGTGACCCGACACTGGAACGGGCCCCATGAAGTCCGCGGCCCCTACCCAGCAGCCCCTTCCCCCGGGGCTCACCAAAGTACTTGGAGGTGGTGCCGTCCTCAGCATGGACAACCACCAGCCCTGGCCGCAGGACCTGCAGGGTGGGCACGTGGGCCGCAAGGATGCCAAAGGCTCCCGTCTGCGTGGGGACATCCACCTGCCGGACGTTGGCCCCGTTGAAAAACACCTGGAAAGGACACACGGAGCGCGTCACCGCAGGCCAGTCTTCCAGCGCTTGCACTGGCTCCCCTGCAGGAGAACGGCCAAAGACAGGAAGGAACACTGAAGGGGAACACAGAGACCGCCACGCTGGGGCCGAGACTTCAGTTTTGGTCCCGCGGAGCATCCCGGTGCCGGCGTCTAGCGCAGAGCCCGTTCACACAGAAATGCTGCAGAAGCACAAAAGGCGCACCAACCCGGGATGGGCACCCCAGAGCACAAGTACCCGACGCTCTGGGACAGGCGAGGCGGGGCGGGGCGGGGGGCGGGGCGGCCCCGTCCTCGGGCGTTGGGATTCCAGAGGAAACTTTCTAGGGCCCGGATTCCAGACCACAGGGAAGAGCGTAGGGCTCGGGTCAGGAGTGCGGGGCAGCGACTCTGGGGTTGGGGGCTCGGAACCCGGGCCAAATGAGACGGGAGGGGCGTGGGCCCGGGATCCCAGATTCCGGACGACACCAGGGAGGGACCCAGGAAGCGGAACAAATGGGGATCGACACCCCAAAGGTGGGGGTCTCCGACCGCGGACCACTCCGGGTCCGGACTGGAGATGGCGACCAAGGCGGGGTCCCGAGCCAGACCGGCATCCGAACCTGCGTCGGGGAGGCGAAGGTGAAGGACATCTGTCCCGGGCCGGCAGCCGGGGCCGGAGCAGCGGCGGCCTCGGCGTAGGCGCGGGCCTGGCGTACGAGGGAACGCAGGCCCGGACGGCGGAGGACTGCGGCGGGTAGCATGGCGACGGCTGCCAGCGGACTCGGGCCGAACGCGGGCAGCCTGGAGGACGAGGAGGACGACGCGCGGGGACCTCTGGGAAGAGGAGTCCAGGCAAAGGCGCACGCGCGCACTACGACTCCCAGCGGGCCGCGCACATGGACGACGCATTGCGCCCCCGTGCGCGCGGCATGCTGGGGCTGTAGTTTCCTTCCAGTCCCAGGGGCCAGCAGGGTGGTAAGATGGGGTATGTGTCAGAAGCCTCCCCGGAGCAGGGATCACTTGAATTCAAGATTTGGGGGGCGCTCATTGGATGCCAGGCTCTAGAGCCATCAAGGGGAATACCAGGATTCCGGCTCTGGTTGGGGGCCGCGGGGACGTTTAACATTCAATGTAACGAATACGCAAATCATATGGCATGTTAGAAGTTAAAAAGTACTTAAAAGAGACAAGAAAAGCAGAGTTGGGAGCCAGAATGGGGTAGGCTGCGACTGCTAGAGATGCAGACGTGCTGGGAAGGGCATCCTAGGTGGAGGACCTAGCGTGCATAAGCGCCGGGCGCTGCGGGCGCGGCTCGGATGCAATCCTCGAGGGCGCCGGCAGAGGACACTCCGCGACCGGAGATGCACGCGCCGCGGCCCCGCCCGGCCCCCGCCCCCGCGCGCGGCTGACGCACGGACGCGTGCGCGGGCGGCCCGGGCTCCGCTGACGTCACCTCGGCTCGCGCAGCCTCGCTCGCGCCGTTAACGTCACCACTCCGCCCCCGCGCTCACGCAGGTGGCGCCCCGGGCCCGGCCCCCAGGCCCACATCTTGGTCTTCGGCAAAACGCGGAGCGTGGGTTGGACGGGGTTGGGGCCCACCCCGGGGAGGGCCTTGGCTGAGGAGCCGAGGGGTGCAGGCCACAGGGGAGGTAGTGTCACTGCGGGGCCCGGGCACGTGCGTTGCGACGCGGTGTTGGCCCGGTGGCTCCCCAGCTCCAGGGGCTGCCTGCGCCCTAGCTCCCTGCCTTCTAGCCTCTGGGCCGTCCGCGGCCAACACAGAGGAAGGACGGGGCCAGGTGCCCAGACCCCCGCCCCTCTGGGCCGGCGCTGTGAGGGGCCGTTGCGGCATCCTGGCCCAGGGTGTGTATGTGCAGAGGAAAGCCCCGGTCGCATGTCTAGGGGTGCGTCCTGTGCGCAGTCCCAAGCTTTCCCAGAGCCCTGGACCGCACATGGAGGCGAGCCCAACCTACCTCGTCAGTCCGCTTCTCGAACCCATCCACTGGACAATTTCTCTCCCATTCCTACTCCAGGGTGGCCAATGGGTAAAGGCAGCCCCCGTTACTCAGGCCCCAAAGCTAGGGTTACCCTGGAGATCTCCAGGGGACCCCCGTGGGCATGGCTCGTCCACTCAGTGGGGCCACTATCACCGGTTTGCACGGCCCCAGCCTCCTCCCCTGTCCTCGAGGCAGGCGAGTTCACACACAGCCAGAGGCGCCATGTCGTTCTCTTGCCGGGAACCACAGGACGGCTTCCCTTGCTCCCTCCAACACAACACGTTGATCTACAAACGTCCTTTCTTACCGCAGGTCCTTTGCACATTCAGCTCCTGCTCACTTGAGCCAGCTCTTTCCTGGGTATGCATCCACTTAAGCAGATTCTTGTCTTCGCTGTGCCAGCCGTGTGCCATGCCTGGGGACCCAGCTCCTGACTTGGAACTCACCCTGCAGTGAGGGAATGGGTGAGGAGGACACAACACACTGGAGCAAATGACAGGCGACATGCAGGGCCACGGAAAGGGGCAGGGTGGGAACTGCGGTTACCCACGGTAGCCAAGAGGAGGTGCACGGAGACTTGGCCGTTTAGGAAAGAGTTGAAGGAGGCCAGGGAGTGCCTCTTGAAGCTGAGCGGGGAAAGAGCCTGGGAGACTCGGCACCTACCAGTGCAAAGGCTGTGAGGCTGAAGTGGTAGTGTCAGTTTTCACGGGAGGGGAAAGGGGAGACACTGTGTTGAGCATAGGGCCGGGGGGTTGGGCTAGGACCCAGACCACGCTGCTGCAGGTTGGTGTCCTAAGCATCTAGACGGACAAGCAACGATTCTCTGAGATGGAGAATGAGGAGCAGCTTTGGGGGTCACCAGGCATGGAGTCTCCGCTGGAGTAGTTCTGATGTCACCCGGGGCTGGGCAGGCCATGGTGGCACTCAGCACAGGTCATATTCTGTTATCGCTGCTCGTTGTTTGTCCCAACAAGACGGAGCGCCTGGTGAACCTGACAGTGGCACATAATAGGGAAGAAAAGGGGGGGGGGCATGTGTCTAACCCCACCCCCCAGACTGCGCATCCTGGGGACCCCCGGTTTAGGGGAAGCGAAGGAGGGGAAACCGATGGACCGGACTCCTCCCCTTCGTTCCGCGTCCCTGCGGACCCTGGGAAGGGTCAGGAGCTGCGTCGCAGAGGAGGGGGTGGAGACTCAGCCGCCGCGGCGAGAGCCGCTCAGCGTGGGGAGGGGGCGTCCGGGAGCGCAGGCTCCGCCCCCCACTCCCGCCGGAAGGGAAAGGGAGGCGGTGGCCGGCGCGCAGCGAGCCAGACGCGGCGGCGAGCGCGGCGGGGGCGGTCGGCCCGGGACCGGGTGGCACCCAGCGGGTCGGAGCGGGCTCGCCGCCAACGCGGTCACGTGCGCGGTCCCTCCTCTTGCGCCTGCCTCCCCCGCGCGCCGCGCTCTCCATTCATAAATTCTCCTCCTGCTCCGCGGCCACCGGGCACCGGAGCCCGCCGGGAACGCCGCGCAGCCGCCCGCCCTCCCCCCATGGGCCGCGCGCCCCGGCGCTGAGGTAGGCGCGGCGGGCCCGGGGATACGCCAAGGCGGGCGGGGGCGGGCCGAGGCCGCGCGGCCCATGGGGTCGCCGCCGGCTCCGGACCACCGGCCCTTTCAGCGACGCGGCGAGGCCGGAGCGAGGGAGGGAGTGGGGGGAGCCGGGGCGGTTGTGGGGGCCAATCCGCGGGGCTCTGCATCCCCCGTTAGCGGCCTGGAGAGAGACCCACCCCCCGCCCTTCCCCGGCCTCAGTTTCCCCTGAGATGCAGCGAAGGTGATGGCGTCTCCGTCTCCTGGATTAGCCCGACGCGGAGATGTGCCCGGAGTCCGGCTCTCTGCCTCTCCTTGAGGGCTCGCCATCCCGCCCCCGAGGCCGGTTGGGGGCGCGGGGATGGGCTCGGTGGCGAGCGAGCTCGGGAAGGACCGGCTGGACCTCAGGGGCGGGCCCGTGGGGAACGTCCGCCCTCGGGTCTCGTCCCCGCCTACCCCTAGGAGTCCACCTCTCTTCCCCCTGGGCTTCCTGCCATCGTTTCTGGTCTCCTGTCACGGTCCCTGCGCTTCTGCCCCGCTCCCCTCCAGCCGGAACTCATTTCCCGACCTACATTTTGCGCGCCCCATCCCCCTGAGGATACCCGCAGCCACCGTCGTTCTCGGACCGGAGCGCTGAGAACGCCAGGCTTTCGCCAGGGCTCCCCCACCCCCGTTCTCGGGGCCTGTTTCCCCCTCTGTCGAGTGGGGTTAAAACCCCAAGGGGTTGGGGACGCGGGAGCCTGCACAGGCTCCCCCTTTCCTTTGGGGAAAGATCGAACGCGCGCCCTGCCTCCTCAGGGCTGCGGGTCACCCCGGCCCAGACTGCTCCCCGAGATTCCAGAGTGCAGTCCCCGGTCCTTCCCGCCGGGAGGAACTGGCGTAGGGGAGGGCGGTCAGGTGTAATGTCCAGGCAGCCCCTTTCCCGAGGGCTGAGCTCTCCTCCCCCGGCCTCAGTTTACCCCGAGCCCGAAGCAAACGTGGAGGCTGGCCTGCTTGGCCAGAGGAGCTGCTCGCGGAGGCGCAGGGCCCCGCGCTGGGCCTTGTCGGGGAGGCGGCTGCAGCAGCCATCTTGCCGCCCAGGACCGGCTCAAGCCGCCCTGCAGGAGGCCTCCCTCCCCCGCGCCCCCTCCTCTCCCCAATGCGCCCTGGCAACAACCCCCCCTCCTCCCCGCTCGGCCTGCTCGCTCAGTCGCCATGGGAACCAGATTCTTCAGGGCTGGGAACAGATGCGCCTTCTTTGGCCTTTTCGCTCCCGCTAGCACTGGGTGGAGGGGGACAGCAACCTCCCGGAGTTGTGACTTGTCACTGAGCTCAGTCCCTGCGCCCCACTCCACGATCCTGGTACCACTCCCCCTAGAACCAGTCTCCGGGGGCTGCGGCAGCCCCCTCCTCTCCCCTGATGCAGCTGGCAGGGCCCCTGGGGTCTCCCGGCAGTGAGCTGACATCCTCAGTGTCCCTGTTCCTCCTAGGAGTGCTTCCCCTTTTCTGGGCAGGGTTCCCTGGCCGGCTGCTACCTTGCTGGGCCGGCCCCACCGGCTGGGGAGGTGGTGGAGAGCATACACCTCCCCCGTTTTAAACACGGGAAAACGGAGGTCCCGGCGTTGATCTAAGCGGGGTGGGGGCTGCCTCGGGGCTCTCCTTCCACCTCCCCGTGAGTCACTGCCCCATGTGGACTCCTACTCCCACTCCCTGGGAGCTAGGAGAGGGAGGGGACAGAGGAGCTGATCTGAGCAGGCCCTGCCCCTCCCCCGGCCCCTCCTCCTAGCTTCAAAATGCAGCCCACGCCCACCATGGCCACTGCCGCCCGCACCGCTGCCACGGTCGCCCCGACCTCGAGGTGGGACAACGCCACCGGCAGCCCCACCGTGAGTGAGGGGGATGGAGAGGGGTGGCTGGGCCGGGCGGGCCTCCAGAGGCCACGCCCAGCGGTCCTGACCCCTGCTGGCCCACAGGCGGAGCCTGACCCCATCCTGGACAACTACGTGCTGCTGGTGGCGGTCATGTCGCTCTTCGTTGGTGGCACGCTAGTGGTGCTGTCCGGCGTGCTGCTCGTGTGCAGGCGCTGCTGGGAGGCCCACCCGCGCTTCAACAGGTGCGCAGCCCACCCACCCCAGCGGCTTCCCGGGGGCCCCTGCGGGCCTGGAGGCGGGGGGCCCGTGCGAGCGCGCGCGCGCGCGTGCGTGCCGGCAGCAGGCGTGTATGTCAGCCCGTGTGGTGCTGGGGGCCTGCTACTGAGGGCCTGGCCCGGGGAGCTCGGGTCCCGGCAGGTGGGCCCTCCGACCCACCTTGGTGTCCTGCGGTCCCTCCCCAGGGCGACGGAGGAAGCGGAGAAGGCCACCACCACCTACCTGGACAATGGCGCTCACCCGGCCCAAGGTGCGGCGCCCCGCCAGGCCCGCCCCCCGCCCACCTGCCCGCCCTCCCGCCCGCCCCCTCGGGCCGCCTGACCGGCTGTGTCTGTCTGTCTCCCCCACCAGACTGGGCGCAGCTCGATTCCGACTCATCTCTGTTTCCTTAGAGCCCGCGCGTAGGTGCTCACAGGCGCGTGCTGAGCGAGTGAGTGTGTGAGCGGATGTGTGAGTGCCCGCCCCGCGCCCGGCCCCGCCCCCCGCCGGGCCCCGGCCCCGCCCCCCGCCCCGCCCCCGCCGGCCGCCCAGCGCCCGGCGCGGCCCACCCGGGGCCCACCCTCTCGGCTCTCCTCGCAGACCCCGACTTCAGGGGGGAGGACCCTGAGGGCCAGGACGCGGAGACGGAGCGCTTCCTGTCCACCAGCTCCACCGGCCGCCGGGTGTCCTTCAATGAGGCAGCCCTGTTTGAGCAGAGCCGGAAGTCGCAGGACAAGGGCCGCAGGTAAGGGGCGGCAGGGCAGGAGGGACTCTGTCCCCGAGGGAGGTCCCAGAGCCTGATGCCCTGTGGCTGGGTTCCCTGGGGGGTGGGTGCTGGGCGCTGGCCTTGCCCTCCCCCGGAACTGACGGGGTGGGCGGTGGAGCCAGGGGCGGCAGGTGTGGGCTTGGGGGTTCGGACTGTCCAAGGGAGGGCCGAGCCCGGGGGCTGGCTGGCACGATGACAGGCAGCCATGCCGGGCGCAGGTACACCCTGACGGAGGGGGACTTCCACCACCTGAAGAATGCCCGCCTCACCCACCTGCACCTGCCGCCCCTCAAGATCGTCACAATCCATGAGTGCGACCTGGGCGAAGCCGGCACAGCCACCCCTCCCCACGCCGCCGCCGCCCCCAAGGCCAACCTCGCCATCTTCCAGGTGAGTGTGCGGGTGGCAGCCAGCCTGGGGCTCAGTGGACAGGACAGCTACCCTGCAGGCGGCCCCTTTCTCACTGTCTGGGCTGGGCCCCTCATCTTAGGACAGGGAGGGGGGCCTGGCTGGGGTGCACAGTGGGCTGTGGGTCCAGCAGTCCCCCTCACCCCCTCGTGCTCTTTGACCTGTTACTGCTTCCTCCCCTAGCCCCCGGGGAAGGCCCTCACCGGCCGCTCCGTGGGCCCCAGCTCCGCCCTGCCAGGTGACCCCTACAACTCAGCCGTGGGCCCTGCTGACTTCGAGATCAGCCCCTTGGCATCCAGCGACTCCGGGGAAGGCACCTGGGTGAGGGCCCCCGAGCGGCCCCTCCCCTCCCTGCCCCACTCCAGGACAGAGGTCAGCCTGTGGCCTCCCCCACCCTCTCTCCCCGTGCTCCTGCCCGACCCCCTGCATGGGAGGAAGAGGGGTAGGTAGCACGTAGAGTACACAGCCACCCCACACGCGCACAGAGCATTCCAGCAGCCGGAGAGGGCAGGGGCAGGGCCCAGCCCGAGCCAGGACGTGAGCGCTCTCGGACATTCCCCTTCAGCGACCCCTCTGTCCGGGGCTGGAAAGAACAGAGCTGGCCAACGCCTGGCTGAACCCCTGAGCTCAGCGTAGCTTCCAGCCGGCCCCGAGCACTCTCTGCCGCTCGTCTACGTTCTGGGTGGGGCGCGTGGGCACCGTCCACTAGAGCTGCCCACGGGAGTGCAGAGCTGGGGCCCATGCTGGGGCCAGCATGCGGGGCAGCAAGCAGAGGGCCATGTGCCTGAGAGCATTCCTCTCTCCTTCCAGTTGGATGCAGGCACCAGGAGCAGCAAGCCTGTCGGGCCAGGGCCCACAACGGGGTGCGGGGAGGCCAGGCGCGGGGAGGCAGGCCCTGGCTCTGGGACTGGACCCGTCCTACAGTTCCTTACCCGCCTGCGGCGCCACGCCAGCCTGGATGGGGCCAGCCCCTACTTCAAGGTCAAGAAATGGAAGCTGGACCCCAGCCAACGGGCATCCAGTCTGGACACTAGAGGTGAGCTGTGGCCCTTGGCAGAAACCGGGGTCCAGGGGGAAGAGCTCCAGCTGCTGCCCCAGGCAGCCTTCGAGAAGGAGGTTCCACACCCAGGGAGGAGGGGTCAGTGTTCTTGACGGGCCCTGGGCTCCAGCAGCACCCGTCTGCCGGCCGGCATCTTGCCCAAGGGCTCGCAGCTGGCCGGGTCGCACACTGGGCCCCACTAAAGCAGGGGGTTGGCAGACCATATCTGCGGCTGGTGACCTTCTGTAAGGCACGAGACACTAGTGCTTTTGGATCTGTGCTCAGTCTTTCTGGTCTGGCAGTGTGGAAACAGCTGTAGACTGCAAATAAATGAGTGTAGCTATGTGCCAATAAAACTTTATTTACAACAGTAACTTGCAGGCCCATCTGGCCCCTGGGCCGGACCATCCCCAGCCCTAAACTACCGAGAGTAGCCCTTCAATCCCGCGGAGCCCGGGTCATGGAGAGCCCTGGACACAGGGCTTCCTCACCCTCAGTCCAGAGCAGGAGCAGGTGTCGGGGGGTGGGGAGTGGGCACCGCCGGCTCTACCGATCCCTGCGGGGGGGACTCAGCTGGGACAGGACAGGCTGCGGGGCTGCCGGCCGCCCTGTGGGGGTGGGTCCCAGCGCCGGGCCGGATGAGGAGACGGTACGAGCCCCCTTGTTGGGGCCTGGCTCCAGCTAGTACAGGGACGGGACGGCCCACCCCACGGCCTTGGAGAGCGGAGATGGAACCCCTGATTCCTGAGGGTGATCAGAGTCGAATGTAGGTGCAGAGGTGCCCAGAACCTGTCTGCTGGCTCGCTGGGCTCCCCACGCCTGAGGCTTTCCCACCCAAGCTTCTCCCAGGCCCTCCAGGGGGCCCATGGATGGAGGTAGAGCCACAGAAGAAGGACCCTGCCCCCCCCCACTGGCCCCCCGCTAACCTTCCCTCATTCTCCCACGTGCTCCGGCTTCCCACTGTACTTCAGCTGGGCCTGCCTGCCGCCCGCTGTCCAGTGCGGATCTTGGCTCCGGCCGCCTCTTTCTGGCCAGAGCTGCTCTGGGGGACTGAGACCCCAACTCACACCTGCCCAGGCTCCTCGTTCTTTCTGCCTCGGTTTTCCCCCATGCAGAGCGGGGTATACCCTCCCCCGGCGCGGGCTGACACGCCTTCCTCTGTGCAGGCTCCCCCAAGCGGCACCACTTCCAGCGGCAGCGGGCAGCCAGCGAGAGCACAGAGCAGGAGGAGGGGGACGCCCCCCACATGGACTTCATCCAGTACATTGCCAGCGCAGGCGCCGCTGTGGCCTTCCCGCCCCCCCGCCCCTTCCTGGCCAGCCCCACCAGCCCGTCCCCCACCCTCGGCAGGTATTTTTCAGTAGATAGAAGTGCTAGGGGTGGACCTGTGGGCCCCTGCACCTTCCAGTCCCCGCCCCTTTGTCCTGGGGAGGGCTCCCCCCACCCTGCAGACACGGGGTCCCATGCCTCTGGTTGTACCATCCCTCCTGGAGGCTGCCTCACTGGGGCCACCTCTCCAGCATGCATCCCAAGAGGGAAACGGGGGGAGACAGGGTAAGGGCACAGGGGCAGGTGGGGCCCTGGATGATGGCCCCAGGGTCCCCAAGACGGCATGCCTGCCCTGCCAGGGGTATGTGCCTGCTTGGACGTTACCGCTCCCTCGTGGGGTCCACCGCCTGATGGGCCCTGCTCTGGCCTGGTACTCCCTCCTGCCTGCCTGTGTTCCTGAGGGCTGCGTGGCCCCTTCTCAGAAACTGTGACCCCTTCTGCCAGCAGCGCCCCCCTACCGCCCCCGTGAATGGGGGGAGTGGGGTGGGGAGGTCCAGGAGTAGAGGCTGAGTGGGACTACCCCGGGGCCAGTCCGTCCCCAGCCAGTCCCTTCTGCACGGAGATGTTAGGAAGAAGGCAGCCTCACAGGACAATGTTCCCTCTCTCTAGGTGAGGAGCCAGCCCCCTGCGCTGCCAGCAGGTGCTTGGGTCAGACACTGTAAAAAGTGACCTGGTTGAAAAGCAGGTGCCAGGAAGGCTCAGATTTACCCAGAAAGTATACCCTGCAACAGGGACTGGCAGCATTTTTCTAAAAAATTCGTTTTCCGCAGAGCCTGGCCAAGCCTAGGGGGTCCCCGCCCATGCCCACCCTTCCGGACCCAGAGTCAGGGGGGCTGGGGAGAAAATGCAGGGGCGCGCACAGCCTTCTTGACCGCTGCGGCCTGGCTTGCAGGCTAGAGGCAGCCGAGGAGGTGGGCGCCACGGGAGGAGCGAGCCCTGAGTCTCCCCCAGAGCGCAGCGGCGGCGCGGGGCCTGAACAGCTGCAGCAGCAGGAATCTGATGGCGAGCGGGACTCGGGGCCAGAGCAGGCGCAGACCAGCTACCGGGATATCTGGAGCCTGCGCGCCTCCCTCGAGCTGCATGCCGCGGCCGCCTCGGACCACAGCAGCAGTGGCAACGACCGCGACTCGGTGCGCAGCGGCGACAGCTCGGGCTCAGGCTCCGGGACCACCGTGCCCACCTTCCCACCGCCCTCGCCGCCGCCCACACCACGGCCCGCGGACAGCGAGGCGGGAGGTCCGCGAAAGCTGCTACAGATGGACAGCGGCTACGCCAGCATCGAGGGCCGCGGCGCGGGCGACGACGGGCTCCCCAGCGCGTCCGAGAAGCGCTCTTCTTTCACCAGCGCCGGCCGCACGGCCACGGTGGGCAGCAGCTTCGAGGGGGCGCTGGCGCCCACGGAGGCGCCCGCCCGGCCCCGCAGCCCCCGCGCCTGGCCCCGCCGCGCCCCGCGCCGCGACTACAGCATTGACGAGAAGACAGACGCGCTCTTCCACGAGTTCCTGCGCCACGACCCGCACTTCGACGACGCGCTGCCCTGCGCCACCCGCCACCGTGCGCGCGCGCACCCGCACCCCCACGCGCGCAAGCAGTGGCAGCAGCGCGGCCGGCAGCACAGCGACCCCGGCGCGCGCGCCGCCGCCCCCGCCCCGCCGGCGCCCCCGTTCGGCCCCGACTCCCGCCCCACACGCGCGCCTCTGCGCCGCGGCGACAGTGTCGACTGCCCGTCCGAGGGCCGCGCGGGCGAGGACCCGGCTGCGCCCGCCATCCCGGTCATCGAGGAGGAGCCCGGCGGCGGCAGCTGCCCCGGCTCGGGCCTGTGCGTCGGGCCCCCGGGGACGCTGCTGGACAAGCTGGCGGCTGGCATCGACGACAGACTCTTCCCGCCGCGCCTCGCCCAGCCCATCGCCGCGGCTCCCGCGCTGGCCGCCGCCGCCGCGCCGACGTCTCCCGACCACAGCCCGGCCTAAGCCCTGCGTCCCGCACCCACCTCGTCAGCTTCTCCGGCGCCGCTCGGGACCCCCCCGCCGCGGGACACGCCGGGGGCGCGACGCTCCGGCGTTGGGGCCGCGGGGCCGCGCACGCGCTCCGGCCGCCCCCCAGGTGCGCATGCTCACGTCCTCGGGACACCCTCGCGCTGCCTCCGGTGCGCACGCGCACAGCCCCCACTGGGCACTGAGCCGGGTCCCTCGGCGGCTCCTCAAAGTGCGGGGCTGGACTGGAGGGAGCGGGGCCGGTTCTCATCTCCATCTGCCTTTGGCCCCAGACAGCAGCCTCTGGGTGGGGGCGTCTTGGGCACAGAGCGCCGGGAGGCGCAGGCCCAGGACCCGCCCCTTGGAGGGTCCCTGTGGAGCCGAGTGAGGCGCATGCGCAGGGCACCCCTAGCGGGGCCAATGGAGCCTCGAAGGGGCCCGGGCTGCACGCGCCCAGTCTGCCGCGGGGCGCATGGGCCGAGCCCGCTGGGACCCGGACTGCGGGGGCGCGGAAGCCGGGCGCGCTCGATCTGGGCTGGCACGGTGGGTGGAGGCTGCAGCCGCCTAAGCCTCGAAGCTGTTTACCTCACCGCGGCATGTGCTCGCGGCCTTCTGCGCCCCCTGAGCAATAAACCGCGGCCCGCCGCCGCCGCCCCCTCTCGCCCCCCGAGACCCCGCGCCCGCCCCAAGCATGTGAGCAGGCCGCCCGCCCGCCCCGCCGTTGCACCGTCCAAAGAGCTGCCACAACTCACGTTTGGAGACACGAAACCCAAATGGCCAAGGTTTCACGTTTCCCAAGCTTTATTTATTGCCAAAAGATGGGGCAGCCCTCGCCTGAGGCTGAGTTGCCCCACCCCGCCCCGCCCCTCGGAGCTTCGTGCTGTCTGTGTACCATCCAGTGATGGTGTCTCTTGTGTTTGTTTTCTGGTTGATTATAAATATTTACTGCACACGCTTGCTTAGTCCGGGTTTTCTCTGGGGACCCCGGAGCACAGAGACCTTGGAAAGAGGGTCGGGGTCCTGCGATCAGGTAGCTCCCCGGCTGCTGCACTGTGGTGGGCCCTGGGGCTGTGCAGAGGGCCCTGCTGGGCTTTGGGGAGACCAGTCACCACTGAGAGGGCTGATGTCCAGCATGGCCAAAGGCTGACCCCCAAGGACGCCCCAGGTCCCACCACCCACCTGCCCGCTGGGCTGCGAGGTCCACCAAGGGGGCTCAGACTCAGATCCCCTACCTGCAGGATGTGGTGCCGCCCCACGACTCCCAAACACCCTTCACAACCACAGCTCAAATCCACCTGCTTTATTTTTTCTTAAAAAAAAGAAAAAAGGAAAAGGAACCAACCAAACAACAGGGCAGCCGCCTGGCTCCCTTGGGCTCTGGGCATGCATCTCAGTGGGCAGGCCTGTTCTTCACACCGGCTCCTGCTGGGGCTGGGGTGTGAGCACACCACTAGGTGTGGGAGGCGCTAACGCGGAGCAGAGTGAAAGGAAGTCAGGGGCGGGGCGAGAACCAGTAGTCTGAACATAAAGTGCATGGCAAGGGCTTCCCACTGGGCCCACGAGCCGGCGCGCTCCCTCCTCCCCGGGCCCGGGGAAGGGGCTCGGCACAGGGCTGCAAAGTCATCGAGAGGTCGTGTCCGCTGGCCACGAGGGGAAGGCCAGACCCCGGTCCCTGCTGTCCCCCGGCCACAGCCCTCCAGGACCCCTGGCTTCCCGAGGGGCAGTCGGCAAGGAGGGTGTGGTGGTGGCCTTCCCGGGCAGCAGGCATGGACCAGCAGTCGGCGGGAAGACTGAGGACCCGGGCCGTGGCACCTGGCTGGGACTCCGTGAGACAGGCTGCAGACAGGAACCCACGGGTCACTCCTGGGCCAGCAAACAGGCTCTGCATCCCAGGAGGCAGACCCCACCCTGGAGTCCGCTGATAGGGACCTGCTCATACAGGGCTGTCAGACGTCCGGAGAGGCCAGGAAATGTGCTGATTCCAGGGCTTACCCTGTCGTTCACTCACTGCCCAGCGGAGTTAAGCACCAGCAACCACGGAGGAAGCCGGGCTCCCAGCCCTCCGGGCTGGTTCAGATGCTCACAGATAAGCACCACTGGGCCACTGGGGCAGGGGGCAGCTCCCCAGGAGAGGGCACCCCGGCTGTGACCTGAGCAGGCTCTCCAGCACCCCGGGGCCTGATTTCCCACCACACACACCTTCTTGGGCTGGGGCAGGCAGGGGCGGGAAGAGGAAGCAGAAGGGGACCAAGCAGCCACCAGGATGACAGCCCGGGCCAAAATGAAGCCATCCCAGCCTCCCAGCCACCCCCACAGTGCCTCATATGCCGCTGGGCCGAGTCCCACAACACCCGGGGCTGGCAGGACAGGCTGGCGAGACAGGCTGCCAGGGAGAGGGACGCCCTCCTGCCCACGAGAGCTGCTGCCCAACCCCCACCCGACTGGCCAGGGTCCTGTGGGCAGCGGGCACGCGCTGACGGAACAGGGAAGGCAGAACTGGCCCCGGGCAGCAGTGGCTGCAGCTATGAGTCAGGCCCCACGCGGCCAGTGCCCACGCACGGTCCCCACCCACTCCCACAGGTCCCCACAGTGGCCCACCTGTGGGTGGCCGCCCTCACTGCTGCTTGCAGGCTGACAGCCGGCGGATCTTGCTGCTGGCCGAGCAGGCCTTGCGGGTGGGGTTGGAGGCAGCGCTGGCCCGGCGCTCCCCCTTGGATTTGGTGCTCAGCTGCGCCGGCTCGGTGCCGTTCACGCACACCACTCTGGGTAGGCCGCGGCTCTGCCCATTCTGGCCGGCCTCCTCCTCTGGGACCTGTCCTAGGAGGGAGAGGGCAAGTGTGGGCTGATGGGGGCCCAAGACCAACACCCCTGACGCCCGCCCCCCCCCGCCCCAGTCCCCAGGCCCAGGCTCCTCCACCACCTGCCCCACCTGTCCCGCCCAGGTCCTGCCTGCGGGAACCCTCATCCAGCTAGAAGGAACGACGGCCTCAGAGTCGGCCAGCCAAGGGGGGCCCCAGCCCATGCTCACCTGCCTGCTCCTGTGCGAGCCAGGTTTCTGCACTCAGGGGGGCCTGGCCTGCCCCACTCACCCTCCACCCCAGCACGTGGTCGAGGACCAGGGTCCCGGGGCCCAGGGCCCTGTGCTGGGCCCGCTCACCTGTGTGGAGGCCAGACCTCACTGGGCCCTGTGGGGCTGGCTGGGGAGGGGCTGGGCTCAGGCCAGGTGGGCAACACTCATCTTTCCCCTCGAGGCCAGCCTCAGCTCCTCACGCCAGGCGCGGGATGAAGAGATAACAGCCGGAAGCCGGCCCTGCCACTACTCGCTACCAGGCAGCACCGACCCTTGCTGGCATCCGGGGGCCACAGGCCTGGGGCCACACGGCTGCCTGCGCTCCTGGGCTCTGAGGCATGGCGGGAGGAGGAGGAGAAGGAGGAGGAGGTGGAGGAGGAGGAGGAGGGGGAGGAGGAGGGCACGCAGGGGTCAGCCAGCCTGCTGCGGCCCACGCAGCTTATTCAGTGGACATAGAAAATCGGCCTCTTGCCCACATCCCACTCTCCTGGGACATGGGTGGGAAGCTGCCCTCAGCTGCCTCTGGTCCTCCTCTTCACCAGCACAGAGCCCCCTCTAGGCCAACGGTCCCCAGTATCTGACTCAGCAGCTTCTGGAACTTGCTGTGAGCCACCCCTATGCACAAGGGAAGCATCCTAAATCAGAGCTCCTCACTGCTGACGGGTTCCTGCCAGGAGAGGTCTTGGGGGGGTCACGTGCCCTGCTCTGACGGAGGGGCCCCGTGGGCACCAAGTCCCGCAGCTCCGGGCACAGCCACTGCGGCTGGGGGCACAGGATCTGGCCTCCTCATCCTCAAAGGGCTGGAGCATCGCCCACAACCACCCACCTCCGGCCCAAAGCCCAGCACCCAGCTTGCAGGGTGGGAGGCAGACCCCCACAGTGGGGGCAGCCCCGGGGCCGCAGTGAAGAGGGGGCGTGGCCGACCCACGAGGGCTCAGCGGAGGCACCACCGTTCCGGAACAGAGCTCTCTACTCCCTGCACCACGGACGGATGCTCTCCGGCACCCGACTCCACCCGGACAGCCGCTGTGGCGTGAGCCCTCCCCGGCCACGACGGGCAGCTCCCGGCCTCTCGCAGCCAGTGGTCTGGCAGAGTCCTCACTCCACCTTGCTGGGACAGCACCCGGCCTGCCAGCGAGTCACCCCGAGGCCCTGACACGACAGCCCGGTACCTCTGAGAGGCAGGATACCTCCTTCCTGTCCTACACGGGACAGACGTCCGCAAGGCCACGGACGCCAGGCACGCATTGCCTCCTAGGACTCTACAGGGACGCGGCTGAGCCGAAGCCACAGCCGCTTGGGGTCCAGCCCCAGGACAGGCACCATAGACCCACAAGCACGCCCCCTGCGCGAGTGGGGTGCACGAACCCCGCCCCAGCTCTGCCAGGAAAACAGCTTTGGGCCACAGTGCTACTGCCCAGTGGGGTGTCCCCAGAGGCCCCACCCAACACACGGGCCACCCCGCACACCAGATTTTTCTAAAATAAAAATCTAACGTTTGGCAGACGAGCCAAGGAAAAGGGAGACAAGCATCACCCACACACGCACAGTGGGGCAAACCTTTATGACGGGAACCCGTGGAACTGGCCCCAGAACCCAACAGCGAACACAGGGGGTGGCACAGCGGTCCTGGCCACCCTCAGACACCTGCGCGGGGCCAGGGAGGGTCGGCGGGCGGGTGCCGAGGCCTGGCCTCTCCGGCACCGGGGGGCGGGGGGACGGGCTGGGGCAGCGCTACACTAAGGCCTCGAGCTCCTCTGCGCCCCCGGCCTCAGCTTCCTCTCCAGAAAGGTCTGAGCACTGGCTCTTCTGCGTGCCTCTCTCCTCTCTAAGCCCTGCCTCAGACGCCTCCTCGCCACCTGGGGAAGCAAGGCGACATGCGTCAGGGTGGGCGACCAGGCACCAGGAGGGCCACCGGACCCTCTCGGGCCCGTCAGGGGGGCTTCCCCCCTCTCTCACCGCCTGGCAGGACGTGCTGCGCACTCCGCAGAACACAGGAGGGCGCCCCGGGGGGGCTCTGCCCTCCAGGACCCCACCTGCTTCCGTGGGGGAGGGGAGGGGCGGCCACACCCCCATGGCCATCTGTGCCCTCAGCAGGCTCTCCAGGGTTGAGGTCAGGTCGGGGACATCGGGGGACGTGCGCTCTCCCACCGAGGCCGGTGACACGGAGGCCAGGCCGTGAAGCTGCGGTGGCGGCGGCGGCCGGACTCACCGGGCACCGTGAAGTCCTGAGTGTAGATGATGTCATCCTCGATATCGAACAGGTCCTCGTCCCCATTGTCGTCGGCACAGCCGTGCAGGTCCTCCAGGTAGGGCACCACCGTCATGCCGCGCCAGCGGTCCTTGCAGTCTGTGCTCGGCGGGATGGGCACCGGCTCCTCCGCCGGCGGGTGCTTCTTCCGGAACCAGCTGTGGGGGTCCGCAAGTCAGGACAGCCCGGAGGCTCGCCCAGCTCCCTACGCAGGTCTCGCCCTCAGGACAGGGGCGCCTGTCAACCTCAGGGCCCACCCCTAAGATCTGTACGGGGAAGGGCAGGGCGGGCAGGAGACTGAGGGCCAGGAACACCCCTGTAAGCCCAGACCCCCACATCCCACCCCCACCCAATCGCACCGTGCACCCCCCTGCACCCCCGGAACCTCCCCACTTATGCCCACCACGAGGGCCCCGACCCCCTGCAGCTGGGCCGCACAGGGACACTCACCTGTGCTGTCTGATCTGCTGGATGGAGAACCTCCTGGCTGGCTCGTACTCCAGCATCCCTGGCGGAAGACCAGCAGGCCGCGGGGAGTCAGCGCTGGGCACGTGGCCCTGCCCTCGCCCTGTGCCAGCCGGTGCACAGGGGACACCCCCCGGAGGAGGGGGCGCTGGCATGTGGGAGTGGAGCTCCAGCTCGGAGTGCTCCCAGCACCCCCCCCCCCACCGTGGTCCCCCGTGGGCCTGGCCTCCGCCAACAGGGCTGACCCTCCCGGGCATGGGGCACAGATGCAGAGTCCGCAGCTGCGTGAAGACGAGGCACTGCGGCCCCAGGAGGCTGCCCAGCAGAGGGCGGCAGAGCCACGGGCAGCACGAGCGGTCGGGAAGAGAGCCGAGGGATGAGCGCTTTTCACGCGGACACCAGTGGTGCTGGGAAGCAGGACAGTCCTATCCCAGGGACGCAGCCTGTGCACACGCTGGAGGACGACAGAACGGGCCTGCGCTCTGCCTTGCTCATGCAAGGGCCTGGCGCCCAGGGCAGGGCCCACCCCAGAGCCCTGGCTTCTGCTTCTGGCTTCCCCAGGGCGGGCGGGTGGAGCTTCACGAGTCTCAGGCAGAGAACGGGTGGAGGGCCCAGGTCTGAGAGCTCGGCAGGGCACCCGCGTGGAGAGCAACCTTGTTCTCGGGAAACGGGAGGGGACTTGGGAGAGCTCGGGGCTCAGAAAGCTGAAGGTCTGAGTGGGGCTGAAGAGGAGGAAAGACCATGGGTCATGGCCTCTGTGCTCAGGGTGCAGGCAAGGAGGACGGCCAACAGGCCTCAGGGCCAGGGTGGTGCTCTAGGGGACACCGGGGGCCCCCCCACTGGTCCTGGCTATGGGACGAGCCTCCGGACCACGTACACCCAGCGCAAAGGCCCTGAGGCAGGCTTGACTGCTGGGGGATGTGCAGACCAGAAGCCCTGGCCACCTCGGCCTTAGGTCAAATGAGGTGGAGGAAGTAAGGGATGGGGCTGCCCCGCCTGGATCTGGGGACAGGGACCCCGACGCCCTCGGCCATCTAGGTCATCGGCCGTCCCGAGCACCGATGGACCGAGCGAACAAAGCCTCATTTAGAGAAGACAGCAGCCAGCCGGCACCCGCCCTGGTAGCCGTGTCTGCAGCGATCCCCAGGGCAGCAGCCCTCGGCGGGGAGGTCAGAGGGCGGTGCTCCGGGCACACTCCAGGACAGGGACAGCTGACATCACAACCCTCCCACAGAGAGTGCCCGAGAACTTCCAAGAACTTGGAGAGGGAAGGGAGAAGGCCAGTTCTGAGCAGCGGGAGGGCTGCACCCACCCAGCCGTCTTTCGGGGTCTCAGGGAGGGGGTGGGGTGCTGCCGATGTGCCCGGGGGCGGAGTGCAGCTGCTGCGGGCCGGCAGGCCAGCTCGGGCTCTACTTCGCTCACACCAAAACTTAAAAACCAGCCCTGCCTGACTCTGTTATTAGAAAACTCTCAAGGGCTTTCAGGGTCACGGAAATCTACTGTCTCAACCGTAAGTTACACGCAGTCTAGAAATGGACCGAGGCTCCGTGTGAACCGAACGCAGAGGCGTGGAACCCGAGGCAGCATCTCAGCGAGGACTCTCAGGAACCGGGGGCGTGTGCGGGCGATGCTCTGCACCTGCTCTGCCAAACGGGCTCCAGCCGAAGGTCAGGATGCAGCCGCCGCCGACCCCTCCCCCAGCAGCCGCACCTGGCCCGCCCAACCCAGGCAGGCCCAGCCGTGACCGGACAGCGCCACCTGCTGCACCGCCTGGGATCCGCAGCAGGAAGGGACCCAGGGACTCAGCAGGGGGAAGGGGGGGCTGGGGGTCAGAAGAGGGTGGAACCAAAGCCGCTGTAAGCACGTCCCAGCCTCAACCGTCCCAGTCTCAACCGCGCTCCACTAACTGGGCCCATTCCCTGGAGGGGCTGCAGAGAGGAGACCCAGCTCCCCAGAGGCTACTGGTCCGGCACAGAACCCTGAGGACCCCATCGCCCCCTGGCAGCCCACTCCCGACCCCTCCAGCCCCACAGGTGCCGTCCTGAGGGCCTCACCTCTCAGCAAGTCCGACAGCGGGGGGCCGCAGTCACCCGGGATCGTGTAGTCTCCCTTCCCGATGTTCTCGAACAACTTGTAGATGTTGTCGCCCTCGAACGGGTACAGGCCTGTCGTGATGTTATAGCTTCGCCCCCGACGGGAAGGAGAGAGGCCGGTGAGTGGGGCTTCTCCCGCGGCCCCGGCCTGGAACCAGCCGGGCACAGGAGCCTTACACCACCCCCACCCGTGGGGCCTCATACTGGGTGACTGGAATGCTCCGGAACTGACGGTAGCAGGAGCTACACCACTCTGAAGACACCCAAACCCACCACACTGTGCATCTTAAAGGGGTGGATCTTGCGGTATGTGAATTCTCTCTCAATAACCTAAAACGGGGGCGCCCGGGTGGCTCAGTCGGTTACGCGTCCGACAACTGATCTCATCCTCAGGTCTCGATCTCAGGGTCACTGAGTTCCAGCCCCATGCGGGGCCCCACAATGCCCAGCACAGAGCCTACAACCAACCAACCACTCAAATAAAAATAAAAACGGAGCCCCTCGCCGGCCAGCAGCTGCCCTGTGAGTGGGGGCAGGAGGGAAGGTTCTGGGCCGTGCTGGTCAGAGCTGGGCACGGCCGGTACATCTCCGCAGCACACACCCCGCTCGGGAGTGAAGGGGGTCCCGCCGGGCACTGCGGCCCGCTCAACACGGCTCACGCACGTGCGCTCAGGGCTGGGCACGGATGCAGGGAGAGCAGAACCCGGGTGGGGGGCACCTAGCGGCTGGCTGGACAGCACTCCAACCTTCCCTGGACACCAGCGGGAAGACGGCGAGGACGAGCCATCAGCACCCGAGGCAGGAGGCCGGGAGCGGCCCGAGGACGGCCAGTCTGTGTGTGCACCCCCACACCAGCTCTCTGACCCTGAGGACTCCACAAGGTGGGAGGCAGTCCCATCTGCTCCTACCCACAGGGGGCCCCCCACTCCTGGATCCGCAGCCTCTCTGGCCACCTCAGCATAGCC
The DNA here is from genome assembly GCA_028534135.1 of Potos flavus. NCBI lineage: Eukaryota > Metazoa > Chordata > Mammalia > Carnivora > Procyonidae > Potos > Potos flavus. Next base: position 385,686 of record CM052898.1, on the reverse strand, counting down.
CGGAATGCTGTCTGGGGGACCCACTAAGAGGGACAGCTTCTAGAAGCCTGGAGCCCAAACAGGGTGCCTGAGTCCTTGGTGGGCCAAGGAGGGACCCCTGGGGGAGGGGGGCAGAGCAGGGGGACCAAGGCCCCTGGGCACTTACAGAGTGACCCCAGCCGACCAGATGTCCACCTTAAAGCCAGAGAAGGTGTCCAGGCCGTTGGCAATCTCAGGGGGCTGGAATGCTGGGGAGCCCTGGCTCGTCCGGCACGTGTCGTCCTTGGCAAAGGGGTGCAGGGCCTACAGCAACAGCAGGCAGCCCTCAAGGAGCGGCCCTCAGGGGCCCCCCCGCACCCCCCCCCCCCGTGCCGCAGGATGGACCGCTACCTCGGCCACACCCAGGTCGGAGATCTTGAGCGTGCCGCTGGTGGTGAGCAGCAGGTTGCCCGGCTTGATGTCCTTGTGCACGATGCCCTGGCTGTGCAGGTACTCCAGGCCATCCACCAGCTGGCAGAAGTACCTGGGGGGGGACCTCCGTGACCGGCCCGCCCAGAGCTCCCGGCTCGCGCACGCGGGCCCTGGGGAGAGCCCAGCGGGATCGAAGACAGGAGACTGCGGCCTGGCAGTCCCTGCGGCCGGGCCAACAGGAAGGACAGGACAGGCGGCCCGGCCAAGTGACTGCTGCCCCACAAGGCCGATGGAGCCCTCTGACCCGAGCCTCCCGGGGAAGGGGGAAGGCAGAAGGCTCCCCGGCCCCCAGCCGCTCCCCCCGCCAGCCAGCCCTTCTTCCTGCTCCCCACAAGCCCAAAGGGCGTGCTGTGTCCTCCACAATCGGTCTGGCCTCGATGTGACCATGTTGCCTCCCTGAACTGCCCCCTGGGGCCCAGGATGCATGACCCCCCCAGGAGGGCCAGCTGGCCTGTGGCAGTCCTGTCCTCGTCAGGGACGTCTCAGGGACTGAGAGGTCTCCGAGCTCAAGGCAGCGGGCGTCCCGGGGCGGGGGGGGAGGGGGCTTGCAGAGGGGGGGCTGCTCTCCCAGCGGCTGGGCTGAGTGTGTTGCACACGGAGCCCCCAAAGCTGAGGTTGAACACACCCTGCAGTGTTCATCTCACAGACGACAGAGCTTCTGCTTGTCTGACGGGCGCAGCTGGTTAACTGTCCGACTCTTGGTTTCGGCTCAAGTTGTGCTCTCGGGCATGAGAGGAGCCCCACGTTGGGAGCCGCGCCCCGCGCGGAGTCGGCTTGAGATTTTCTCCCTCCGCCCACTTGTGCATGCATGCGCGCGCTCTCTCCATCCCCCCACCCCCCTCGCTCTCTCTCTAAAAAGAGAGAAGAGACGCTCGCGTGAACACGGGCCGGACTCCTGAGGCCGCAGGCAGCGCACGCACTCACCCGTGGGCCTGGCACACGGGGAAGCGCTTCTCGGGCACGCTGTCCAGCATCTCCTGCATGCCGCACACGCAGTACTCCATCACCATATACGTGCGGCGCTAAGGAACCACGCGCGGCCAGAGAGCCCCGCCCAGGAGGGCCAACCCCCAGGAGCAGACGGCAGACGCCCGCGGGCAGGGGGGAGGAGACCCCCACCGCATCTGAGGGCTGCATTAACGAAGAGAAGCCGGAGCCCCCAAAGACAGCGAGAAAGTCCGCAGGATTACAGCGCCCGTAGGGCAACTCTGCCCTTCCACTGACCCTCCCAGGGTCACCTTGTAGAGGCCTGTGGCCCCCTCGTCTGGGCTCAGCGCCCCGGACCCGCAAGAAGCCCTCCCCAGGCCTTCTGCAGCCTGAGGAGCTCCAGCCCCACCTGCAGCCCCGGAGGAGGTGACGAGACAAGCTTGCAGGACAGGAGGGAGGGGCAGGTGGGGCGAGGGCCTGCAGGCTGATGGGAAACACAGGAGGACGAGGGGCTCCGAGCGGGAGGAGGACGGGGGCCTTGGAGCCAGGGCGGTGAAGGCCTAGGGGCGGCCGGGCCACACCGGAAGGGGCTGCGTGTCTCAGGCCAGGCGGAGAGAAGGACAAAGCCTCCACCGTGTCTCCAGCAGAGGTGGCCCTGAGAGCAAGCTGGAGGGGAGCCACGGGCTGCACACCCCATCGCCCTGTGCCCAGCACTTCTGTGGGAAGACGGCGGCCCCCCGATGAGCCCTAGGGCCCCCACACGCCTGCTCCCCAGGCCCGGAGCTGCCCAGAGCCACCCCAGCCTGAAGAGATGGAACCCATCCCCAGAGGGGAAAGGGCAAAAGCTGAGGACACACCCAAGGAAGCATTCCTGCAGAATGACACGCTCCCCACACCATGTTCTACCCCAGAGGCGCCCTGAATGCCAGAGGCAAGGAGACCACTGGCCGCGAGGCCAGCACTCCCACTCCCGGGCAAAGGGCAGAGGGCAAAGGGCAAAGGGAGGACCCCAGAAGCCACACACAAGTAAAGGTCTGAGACCCTACAGGGACCTGGCAGGTGACCCGAGGGTGTTATGCTCCACGCCCTGTGGCACCAGCTGGACAAGGCCGGCCTCTGACCGGGGCTGCTGCTGCCCGGGGAGCTCCCAGCCGGAGTCACAAAGGGGCGGGCTCGGGGTCAGGAAGAGCGCGCTCTGAGCCCACCCCCGCGCCCCCCCAGCGCCGCGGCCACAAGGATATATTTTCTGCTTCTCTTCATTGTATAACACGTCCACCAGCTGGATGACGTTTTTGTGCCGTAATCTCCTCAGAAGTTGGATTTCCCTAAAGACAAGAAACAGGCGTCAGCAGACCCGCCGGCGAGCAGAGCCGGTGTGTTTGTTCAGAGCGCCCTCTCCCTCTGCTTGGGAAGAAGGGCGAGCTCGCCCCCCGCGGGCGTGCAGAGGACAAGGCGGGCTGAGGCGGGCGGGCACGGGGGGGGGGGAGACCAGGAGAGGCTCTCCTGTCGCCCCTTCCAAGCGAGCACTTCCATCTAGTGACAGCCACAGGGCGCCCCCCCACCCCACCCCGGAGTCTGGGGGCTTCGGCAGGGCAGTGCAATCAGGATGTTTTCTAGACACTCTAAGGGAACAGTCTTTCTTTCGGAGACCACAGCAATGTGGCGCAGGGACAGCAGGTCACACGCGGCGCGAGCGCCTGCTAGGTGCGGAGCCGGGGCTCAGCTCCCCGGTCTGCCCAGCATCCCCTGCGTGCCTCTCCGGAGGAACAAACCCCAGGTGCCTGCCACAGCTGGACCGGCTCCAGGAGGGCTCCCTTCCTCTCCCTGGAGCCCCACAGCCCTGCAGGAAGGACGGAGAACCCTTCCCACAAGAGCTCTGTAGACCTCAGCTGCTCCAGTCCCGGCACGGGAGGACAGCAGCCCCCCTGGCCCCCCCAGAAGGGACACCGCGACACAGCTGTCCGCCTCACCCACGGGCCCATGCCCAGCGCCGTCTGCTCTGCAGATGGCCTTCTGCTGCTTCACCTGTCCAGTGTCCAAGCAGGTGTTGGGGGGAGGGTATGGTCCAGTGACCAGCCGAACCGGCAATTCCACTGCAGGTACGCACCCGTGACAACTGGAGCACGTCCACGTGGAAAGCCGTAGGAGCACTGGCGGCAACACGAGCCACAGGGACCCGACGTGGGAACAGCCCATGTGTCCATCAGCGGGTGGGTGGACACACACAGCGCGGCCCCCACAGACAGGAGTGTCCCCAGCTGCAAGCAGGAGTGAGGCCCCCACACGCAGCCCCGGGGACGGACCCCGAGCCCACGACGCGCAGGGAGGGGACCAGACACAGAAGGCCCCACGGGGTGTGAGTCCACGTGGGTGACACGCCCAGACCAGGCTCCCCCGCGGACGGGGAGGGGGCTCGCGGGGGCCGGGGGCTGGGGGGAGGAGTGGGGGGATGGCTGATGGGGACGGGGCTACCTTTGGGGAGATGGAATATTCCGGAATAAGATAAAGGTGACCCCCTAGGAACACACTAAGTGCCACCACACTGTAGGATTGTGAATAATATCTCGATGAAGTTTTTTTAAAAGTTCTCACCTGGACACCCAAGCACGGGACCTGAGAACAGCTGGGGAGGAGAGGCCTGTCCTCAGGGACTCAGGTCACATCCGTCCTGCTGTCCAGGCTCTGGGAGAAGGCTGCCTCTTCCAGGAGGCCCTTCCTGACAGCCACCCCCTCGCAGTGCACAAATCTTGTGCCCCGACCCCACTCGCCCTCCCGGGTGCAGGCCCTCTGTCGGGCCACGAACCCTGCAGCCACCCAGCAGCTCCCGCCATACAGCCGCCAGGGGCCCAGAAAGGGCATCTGTGCACAGCCCCCACCCCGGACTGGAGACCCCAGGCCCAGAGCCCAGGAGGCCATCGACTGGCAGAACAAAGCACAGCCTCGCAGCCACCTTCCCACAAACTCACCGGCAGACACCTGTTCCCACTCCCACCGGAGGGTTCCGGCTGCCACAAGAATCCTACCCTGGTCTTCCCTGATGTTTAGACAGTGCCCTAACCATCGGGCTCCTGAGGCCCCGGGACGCTGCACACGCTTCCCGACACGCTCGGAGTGGGGGTGACTCACAGAGGCTGGGGTCCCCCTGGTTTGTACCCTCTGACCCCGCGGGTTTACTCTGGTGTCCAGCGGGAGCGGGGACCAGACTCAATCTTTTTTCCAAATAATTAATGCAGAGTTTGTCCCCCTTGCCCCTGCTGACATTCTGGGCAGGTCACTCTCTGTGGAGGCGTCCCGGGCACGGTGGGGGGTCAGCAGCATCCCTGGTCCCCACCCCCTCGGTGGCAGGAGCACCCCCAGTCCTGCCGACCACAGACATCTCCAGACATCGCCCAGTGTCCTCAGGGGCAGGACGGTGTTGGGCGACAGCTCTGCTGTAAAGGACCCAGAAAGAAGGTCCCTGACGGGTTGGCGCAGACCCTCAAGCCCCGGAGCCACTGCAGGGCGTCCCTGGAAGCCAGGCCCCGCCTTCCTCCCCCAGCCCTCCCCCACCCAAGCCATCCTGCGTCCGGGGCCCACAGACACTCCCCCCACTGGCCCAGCACGCTCCGTTTCCATGGGACCGATGCGTGGTGGCAGCAACGTCCACTTCCACGGCGTGGCGCACCGTCAGCCCCCAGCCTGCAGCGGGCAGGGTCGCCGCCACGTGCTGCCCGGTGTGAGTGTAGAGCGGCTCCTCTCAGAGACCTCTGTCCACCCAGGAGACAGACACCCCTGAGCCACCTGCGGGGGCGCCTGTCCAGGGGCTGCAACCAGGGTGGAGTCAGCCAAAGGCCCAGGAGTGACACAGCCCCAGACGAGAGGGCATCCACGCAGGACGCGAGCTAGTTAGGAAGGCCTGCGGGGCCCGTGGGGACAGAGGGGTCCGCCACGGAGACAGACCCCGGCTCCTCCAAGCTCCAGCTTCCCGGGACTGCACACAGGACTAGGAACCGTCGGCGCAGACCCCAGCTCTGGAATGAGGTTCCCCGACACACGGGGGCAGCTCAGGGCAGCTGACTGCAGCCCGGGGATCCAGGGGAGCCATCCACGCCAACCTCCCAGCCCCAGAGACTCCCTCAGGGCACTTCTCTTCGTCCAAAGAGATCCCTTCAGGCACTTGCAACACAAACTAAAGCCATGTGCTGACGGGGTGCCCGGCCGGCTCAGTCAATTACAAAAATAAAAATAAAAACCCCTGTGTTGGGACAAGAAGGCCTTTCCTCTATGCAGCCGAATGGCGGCCACCTATGGGGGCAGGTGCCGGGGAAGTGGGACTGGAGAGTTTGTCGCTGGGCCCCCGTGGCCTCTGTTGAGCCGGCCTGGGACCACACTGCTGAGCTCCACACGCAGCCGGCAGAAGCGCGCTGCGGCTCCGGGAGCAAGCCGAGGGACCCCTGGAAAGCGCACCCTAGGGCCTTCCTAGGAAGAGCGCGAGCCCAGGGCTCTGCATTCTCTTCTCCGGGCTCGAGACAGCCCGGGTCATGCCTCCCCCTCCGCCCACAGACGTCAGGAGGAAACCAGCCCCGAATCAATGTGCATCTTCCGGGACAAGCCCATGTCATGAACTCCAAACCGAAGCCGAGAGCAGCACCCTCTCCTCTGCAATCAAACAGCCCAACACTCCTACTCTGTCGCCCGTAAAGTACGTTCTTAAAAAAAAAAAGGCCGTGCTCAAACAGAACCGGGCTGACCCACCACGGGTACCGCCCCACTCATCTGTGTGCTCGGCTCCCTGGGATCCCAGCACCGCGTGGGAGCACGGAAGCCCCCTGCGCCACGCCAGGGGCCAGGGGACACGGTGTCAGACTCCCACAGAAGGGGCCGTGGGAGACCACGCAGGACAGGGGTGTGCCCAGCCACCTCCGGGGCGCCCTGAGGGCTTTCTATCGCCTCTGTATTTTCGATGTCTCCTACAAGTTACAGATCGGGTCCAAAACCAAGAAGAAACAACGTTTAAAGAAAAAGGCAAAGCGAGAAGCTCAGCCAGGATGCAGGAAGTGAAGGCAGAGGAAATGGTGCCTTCCGCCCCCCACCCCCCAGGGCTCCATGTGGCCACTACCACCACCGCCCCCCCACCCCCCGGCTGCCGCCTGGAACCTGCCCGGGGTTGCTGCCCAACCCAAGCAGGCTGCTTAATAGTTCACTTGCTGATTAACCAGAAGAAAAACTGAATGAGACTCATAAAGCCATTCAAGCTCACAGAGAAATACCAAGTAGCTGCCTCCACGGTCAGGCCTGCCCAAAACAAAACACACAGGGACAGGGACAGGCCCATGGCCACTACCCTGAGAAGCATCGGCCCCACACATCCCAGAGTGAGACCGAGCCGCCCAGTGAACTCCCCACGTCACTCCCCTCCAGACAGAGAAGGGTCCGCTGCGTACCCAAGGGCCGGGCCAGAGGCCAGTGGCAGCTCTGGCGGAGGGATACTGAGCAAGACCCCCCTCAGAGGGGGTCTAAACATAAGACCAGAGCCCCTCAGAGGTCCAGGGAGGAGACGAAAACAAGAGAAATTGCTGAAAGTGCAACTCGACACGGATACTGGTCCACACGTCCCCAGCAGCACGACTCATAAAAGGCATCAAGTCGATACAACCCAAAGACCCTGGGGGGTAAACAAACTGGATGTGTCCCCCATGCACAGGGGTGTCCCTCGGCCACGAGGAGCAAGGTGCCCCCTCGTGCGGCCCCAGGGACGGACCCCGAGCCCACGACGCGCAGGGAGGGGACCAGACACAGAAGGCCCCACGGGGTGTGAGTCCATGCAGGGGACACGCCCAGACCAGGCTCCCCCGCGGACGGGAAGGGGGCTGGCGGGGGTCGGGGCTGGGGGAGGGGATGGCTGATGGCATGGGGTTTCCTTTTGGGGAGCTGACATGTTGTGCAGTGAGATAGTGCTGAGTTTCACAATCCGGTTAACGGCACTGAAACGCACCTCAACACCATGAATTCTGCTATGCGCGTCACGTATTGGTACAGCTGTTCCAAGAATAAGCTACAGTTCAGCCGCACGGTGGATCCGGGATAAAGGGCAGCTTCCGCAGCCTTCCACACGCTCCCAGACTGGCACACGGCCCCCAGAGCCCAGGGTGGCCGGGAGCTCCCACATTTCAGAATCAACGTGCCCGCCCCCCCCGACCTGCAGGGGAAAGACCAGACATCAAGGAGGCCGCCAGGACCGTCACTGTGGGTCACCGGCCTGGCCCTCCCGCTGCCACCGCTGGCGGCCGGCCAGCCAGCCTGGGCTCACGATGGAGCCCTTCCCAATACGGGGAGGGGGGAGGGACAGATGCCACAGAGGCCACTTGGGACAAGAACAAACCGACAAAGTCCAGAGCTCTGATTCGAGACACACTAAAATCCCAACTACTCACTACCCAGATCCAACTATCCGCCAATCACCGCAAGGCGCTCCCCGCCTCACGGAGGCCCCAGCCCGGCCGCCGGCACCTGCTCACAGAGCTGCTGCCCGTCTGCCGGGGACCGGGAGCACCGGGTGCCCCTAGGGGTCACCCGGGTCACAGAAGGCGGCTGGACGACACTGGCTGGGGAGGCTGAGGGACCGGCAGTCTGGACGTAGCTTATCAAATGTACACACACTCCCTCTGACCCGAAACTCCACTCGCAGGGACATGCCCTTCAAACACCCTTGTGCTTCTTATGGGACCGAGACACAAAGTAATTCCCCACCACAGCGGACAGAGCCACCAGCACAGGGCGGGTCAGCGCCGGCCACGGAGCCCCGCCACCGCCAACAAGGCCACGACGGAGACCCGACCTGGAAGCCTGACCTCAGTAAAGCAGACTGGCTCAGGCCGAAGGACAGGGCTCCGAGGACCGCGGCCTGAGGGCCCACGGTGACTGCCTCCATGCCCATTGCTTGGGGAGCAACAAGCGATTTTCACATCTCTACACAGTCGATGGAAGAAACCCCCCCAGAGAACGTCTTGGGATGAAAGGGACTCTGAAAAGCAAGTCGCGACGTCTGTGCGTTGTCGAGGGCACAGCCGCCCGGCCGGCACCTGCTGCCCTCAGCCGCCCTCCCGCCACTCCCGCAGGGACACTCTCAGTGTGCGGCCTACGCGGCCGAACCCATCCACCGCCTGCCCTCCGAACTGCGCCAGCCCAGGCAGCACGGGCAGGTGTGCCTCTCCCTGCACAAAACCCCGCCGGCAGGACCCACGGCTGCGGGTCACCCTCGCTGCCCCCAGAGGAGGGAGAGAGGGAGACTCCGCACACGTCCTCTTCCCAACTTTCACGGGGCCAGTGTATGTGATTCTACAACCTGTTAGAAAAACAAGTACAACTGATTATCTAAAAATGATGAGGGATAAAAATATAATAATAAAAATGACAGGGGTATATAAAAAGTGCGCGGACAGATTTAAAAAAGCAAAAAAGACTTGAAGGAAACATGGCCAGATGGGTCCGTTCTGAGATCATGAACGATTCTGGAAGCTTTCTGAAACTTTTCTGCTCTATGAGAAGCTACTAGTTTTAAGAGTCGTGAAAGGGAGAGGGGGCAAGCACAGGCGCTTGGCAGTTCCCGGGAGGAAACCACACGAAGGCGGGACGCCCTGAGCAACCCCCCCCACTCTGGTCACAGACATCGTTCTTTAAGAAAAAAGCTTCTGATCCAAGTCGGGACTCCTGACGCTTGTCTGGAAGGTTCCGGACACTTCGCTCGGAGAAAAGCTACGGGAGTTTATTAAGCCTCTCAGAGACAAAGGAGCCTTTTTTCCCTGCAGCCGGCTGGCAGCAAGGCTGTCCAGGGCGCCCAGACCTCCCTTGCAAGGACACCCCTTTCTTTCCCGGGAGAGCCAGGCCCAGAGCTGATGAAACGGGCACAGTGCCCTGCAGCGGAGACACCTTCTGCTAACGGCCAAGCCAGCCGGGGACCCCCCACAAGCTGCCTCCCGGGCCTTGGTCTCCCCTCGGGTTCTTCTGACACACACTGCAGGACCGAGCTCCTTGCAGCCCCAACACTGCACCCCCAGAATCTCCACAAGCTCTTGGGGCCCTGGCTGACCACTCGGGAAGGCAGAGACTGGGACGCCAGTGCTCATCAACCCTCGGGTCGACTTCCAGTCATCTGTGTCTCCCATGGAGCACGAGGGAACTCCTAGAGGTGGCAACCTGTCCTCTAACTTGACCTTGTCAAACGCACACCGCGCCTCATGAATGAGCACCCCCACGACAGGTGCGCTGAGCCTCGGCAGAGGCGGCGCCTGCCCGCCCCGAGAGCACTTGTCCCTCGCAGCAGGGGTCCAGAGAGTTCTGGGACCTGCTCAACTGTGCGGCCACCCGGTGCCCCAGGACAGCCAGCAGGGGGGGCCCGGCTGCCTCTAACCGCACATCAGTTGTGCTGGAACCCAGCCCGGGCCCTCGAATGGGACTCGGGGACTCCGGGAACCTCAGGGTGCTGCTCCCAAGAGGCTGGGGCCTGGGGCTTGGGCCAGCCAGACCACCTCCACACACCCACGCTGCCTCCAACCAGCAGGTTCCACCACGCAGACGAGACCAGCAGCCTGCTGCCTGGGCATGTCATGGATGAGACCTGAGCGGGGCCAGGGGGACAAAGATGGACCCGGAGATCGGGAGAGAGCTCTGTTTCCAGGGGCAGGACCAGGGAGCTAGGACGCAGGAGCTCACGGCCCCCTCAACCCGCAGCCCCCAGCTGCTTCTGGCTTAACGAGAAAACAGGGCTTCGAAGCCAGCAGTTTCGGGGCGATCTCTGACTCGAGGGTGAGGGGTCGCGCGGACCTTGGAGGGCGCCAGCCTGCCCCTGCCTCAGTCTCCCCAGTGCACAGGGGTCCCTGCCCAGTCCCACCTCACAGGTAAGAGACGGGCCCTAGGGCACCTGGCCATCCCTGCTTCGTGTCCACGGGCTGGGGCACGAAAACTGTCAAGAGGCCTCAGAATACCGCCGCCCCCCTTGCCTTGGGACTGCACCGGCAGACGACTGCTCTGACTGGCCCGGGCACCAACACCAGAGCCAGCCCAGTTTCGGTTCTCCGCTCCATCCCCAGCGTCACCACGCCCAGACCCAAGCCGGCCCAGAGCGAGTGATGCGAGCAAGTGAAAAGCGCTCAGCTTATGCACGAGTGCAGGCTGGGCCAGGAAGGGGGGAGGTGGAGACGGACAGGGGCGCAGCACTTTCCAGGATGGGCCTGGAGGGAGGGCCCACGACAGGACGTCCAAGGTCGTCCGTCAGTCCTGCCGCCTGCGGCCTGGCCCGTTAGATAAACCCCTTCTTGGAAACTGGAGACTGGGAGGGGCATGAGCCCCGGCAGGGTGGGGTCGGGTCCCAGTGGGTGGCAGCCGTAAGGAGGGGTGCCCCCTCCGGAAGCCAGCAAGAGCGAAGGAGACAGGGCTCCCACCGTCTTCGGGGGTTGGGGAGCCTCCTGCAGGCAGACGCCAACACCTGTGCCATGCCTAAAGAAGTTTGGGTAAAAAGTTGGCCAGGACACAAGCAGATCCCTCTCCCAGGGGGGTCAAGCCACCTGGGCCTGCAGCCGCGGATGTGTCTAGTGTCACATCCCAAGTGAGCGAGAAAGGGCTAAGTTACCCCCTGCTGACCGATAAGCCAGTGCAAACAATTATTTTTGGCAACGGCAGGGCTCCCCTCCAACAGGGTAAACAAATCACATTTCGCCGGGCCATAGTAACAGCTGCCCGCTGTGCAGAAAGCCTGCTGGTGGCGGCCAAGGCCGTTCAGGAACACAAATCCTCGGGGCCAAATAAACACTGGCTGGCTCCACTGGGCACCGAGATTTTTCGGACAGCTGGGAGGGTGAAGGGGGATGGGGCGCACCCCCCCCCCGGGGGCGAAAAGGCCTGGACGCCAGCAACTGAAGGAAGGGGACACCCAGCTGCAACGAGGCGGCCCGACTCGGTCAGAGTCCTTCAGCGGTTTCCAACAACACTTGCCCTGGCAAGCACCGCACCGGAGCTGGCTGGTCACCTCCAAACTCCAAGGAAAGGGGGAAGGAAGGAAGGAAGAGGACCAACCTTGCTGGCTGGCCACACACTGATCCAGGAAGCCCACACTTACTTCTTGACGTTCGCCTCCCCATTGGGGATCCTTCGCAACTTCTTCTTCTTGAGGATTTTGACAGCTCTCCTGCACAGCGTCTCCGAGTCCAGCACCTCCTTCACTTTGCCGTAGGACCCCTCCCCCAGCAGGTCTCCCATCAAGTACTTGCCGATGAGCTTGGCCCGCTTGCGCCGGGGCTGGTAGATGACTTCCGTGGAGTCGATGCGGTGGATGAATGTGTCCATCCCCACGGACATCAGCTCCCCCTCTGTAAACATGCCCAGCTGCTGCGGGTCGGCCACTTCCATCCTGGACCCAGCGCCTCCGACGCCCGCCGGCGGTCCCTTATCTCCCTTATCTATTGCCCCTGGTGCACGCGGTTCTTCCTTTTGTCCCCCTAAAATTCCCTTCTCAAAAAAAAACAAAACCAAAAAACCAAAACCAAAAAACCAAAAGTCAACAAAAACGCAATTAAAAAAAAAAAAAAAAAGAAAAAAAAGAAAGAAAACAAAAGAAAAAGAAAAGAAAAAAAAAAGGAGGAAACCCTTCTTCGAAAAGAAACGATTGTACTCGTCGTGAGTTCAGGAGGCGCGCCTGGCCCAGAACCCCGGCACCCGAGGGTGCGGAGGGTCGCAAGTCTGGGTGCCTGCCCGCCTCGCAGCTTCGGGTCGGGCCGGCGCGTCCACGGGGGCCCTCAGCAGGCCGGTGGGGCTTCCAAGTGCTAGGTCATCCTCCAGGGACTTTAGACCCTCGGACAAACAGCGGTGCGGCCAAAGCGAGTCTTCTCCGGGCCGGGCATTACCAGCGGGCCGTGGCGCGCGCCCAGACAGGGCCCCGCGGCGGCCGGCCGGCCCGAGGGCCCCGGGCTGTGCAGCCGAGCTTCGCCGGGCGCCGGGCGCGCTGCTGGGGGCGGCTCCCGGCGGGGCCCGCCGTCCTGGGGGCCCGAGGCCGCGGCAGGTGCCTATCCGGACCGCGCGGGGGGCACCGACGTCCGCCCCCGCCAGCCCCGGGCGCGCGTCGGGGGGCCGGGGGGCTGCCCGGGGCCCTCCCGCCGCGGGAAGCAACTTCCGTCGGAGCCGGCCGCCGCCGGGGCGCCCCCACACCGGCCTGGGACCCCGCAGCGGCCGCCCCCCGCCCCAAACGGCAGCCCGCGCTCGCTCTCGGCCGCGAACGCCGTGGACCGCGGGCCGCGGGGCGCGGGGCCCCGCACGGCTCCGGGCGGCTGAGGCGGCGCAGGCCGAAGGCCCGGGCCGGGGGTTCCCGAGGCCGCCGGGGCCCGGACGGCGCGCGCCCCCGCCGCAGCCGCCGCACGTGTGGAGCAGGCGGGGCGGCGCGGGGGCCCAGCCCATGCAAGGCGGCGCGGAGCCGGCCGGCGCCCGCCGCCGCTGCCTCCTGCGCCCCGCCTCAGTCGCGGACACCCCGGGCCGCCTCCCCCTTCCGCGCCCGACACGCCGCCGCCATCTTGTTTACCTCCCGCCCCCGCCCTGCGCCGCCGCGCCGCCGCACGCCCGCCGCGGGACCCGCCCCCCACCGCCGACGTGCCTGCCCGTTGGCTGATCCGGAAGGCCCCGCCCCCGAGGCCCGCCCCGCCGCCAATGCCGATTGGGGCTTTTGGACCCAGGCGGGCGCCCAGGCGGGGATTGGTTCACTCTCGGCCCCGCCCCGGGGGTGGCTCCAGCTCGGTTCATTGGCCCGCGGAGGCGCCCGTCACGGGGTGGGGGGGTTGGCGGGAAGCGGGCGCGGGGAGACGAGCTTGCGGCGTTGACCTCGGAGGGGCTCGGGGCTGGGGTCGGAGGTCGTGAGCGACAACGGCCACCTGGGAACGGCTGCGGGGCGGGCCGAGCCCTCGTGGGCCGGGGGCCTCGGCTCGGGGACCCCGGGGGCGCCTGCTGGGGCCCCGGAGCCCAGGACCCCTTCCAGGCCAGGTCAAGGGTCAGGAAGGAGCCCGGAGTCGGGGGCGCCTGGCCGACCAGGCGGCGGAGCCTGAGTCTGGATGTCGGGGTCGGGAGCCCGAAACACCCCTGCGCTGGGCATGGAGGTGACCTCAAAGACAGATAGATAAAGAAGTAGCCCCGAGTGGCCAGTTGCAGGCCGAAGGCCTTGGCAGAGTCTCCCGGGCAGCGCCCGCCAGGTGCTCTGGGTCGGGTCCGCGGGCTGGACAAAATCTGCCCTCGGGTTCCTACCTTTCTGCGCTGGAGCCCTTGGTCATTATTTTGCCGCGACAACTTGCTAGTCCTGGGAGAAGCTTCCGATTCGCTACAGCCCCAAAGTGGGAGCTCTGGGGGCCGACACCGTGAGCTTCGGGCTCCAGGCTGGGGCTCTGAGCCCGACACCTGTGAGCTCCCTAACAGCATGTGCCGCATGGAGTATGCCCCCATGAGTTTCATCACGTTCTCAAATGACCCGGAGGGGGCCGTTGGTGTAGTTTGGTCGGGCAGGGAGGCCACACCAGCGGGACCCGCAGCCCCCAAACTCCTGTCGAGAAGGAGATCCTAAGATCAGAGCAGAAGCCAAGGGAGTAGAATAGAAAAAGAAGCGGAAAAATCCGTGAAACCGAAAGATTGTTCTTTGAAGTGATCTTGAAAAAAGGACAGAACTCTAACCACATTGACCAAGAAAGATAACCAACGCCAGGACTGAAAGAAGGGCGAGGACTACGGACCCCAGAGCTATTAAAAAGGATTACATACTAGAAACAATCCTATGCCCATAAATTCAACTCTAGGGCCATAAATGGAACCCAGCTTTGAAAGACGCCAAAATGAAAACTCACTCAAGAGGAAACAGATAATCAGCATAGCCTTGTATCAAAGAAAAACCAGTAGTGAAAAAGATTTTCAACAAAGACGACGAAGGCCTAGACTTTTCGGTGGCGAATTTCCACCAAACATTTCAGGAAGAGGCATCATTGGTTCCAGACCATCTCACCCATAAAACAGAACAGGAGAGGCTGGTGCCCGGACTCAAATCCCTTTGGTATCTTCAGTTGCTGTGGCTGCTGGCTTACACCCCAAATTCTTGAGATCTTGGTGTCTGTAGGCTTCACGTTCCTTTAGAGAGCCCACCCCTCTCTCCTAATGGACAGACCCCACGGAAGGGACTCAGGACACTTTGGTGACCATTGTAGAAAGAGTCATTGAAGGCTCAGAAGCCCTCTGGGTCATTCCCTAAACCACAGCCCCAATCAGTGTGATTTCCTCTTTCAAACTTGTCGCCATGAGAACTTGTCTCATGTCCTTCTTTACCCGTTTTTCTTCTGTCTCCGGCACTAGACTAGGAGCTCTCTGGGACCAGAGCTGGATCATTCTTGGTCACTGCTGTGTCCTCGGCAATGAGAGCTGTGCTGTCCATGACAGTATCCTGGCCACGTCTGTCCACTACGCTCTTGTAACATGGCTGCACAAACCGAGATGTTCCAAGTGACTACATACAATTTCCAAAGCTTTGCATGAAAGGGTATAAATGTATACAGTATCTCGTTAATAATTTACATTGATTGCACAATGAAATGACAATCTTGGATATGTTCGATGAAACGAAATATGTTATTAAAATGGACCATTTCACATCCACAGGCATGGCTGTGACAAAAACAATGGACAATAATAAGTGTTGACAAGGATGGGGAGAAACTGGAAATCTGGTACAAATGGTGTAGCCACTTTGGAAAAAAAGCCAAAAGGTTAAATACGGTGTTTCCATGTGGCCTGGCTTCCAACCCTGGGCGTGGGCCCACTGTCCACACAGAAGCTCGTACACTGTGCCTTCCCGACACCAAATGTCCACGCACAGGTGAGCGGATACACACAGTGGGTCCCCGACACACAAGAACGTCCCACAGCCGTGAGCAGGAGCGAGGCACCCCCCCCCGTGTGGCCCCGGGGACAAACCCCGAGCCCACAACGCGCGGGGAGGGGACCAGACACAGAAGGCCCCACGGGGTGTGAGTCCACGCGGGTGACATGCCCGGACCAGACGGGAAGGGGGCTTGCGGGGGCCGGGGGCTGGAGGAGGGTGGGGATTGAGTGCTGATGGAGACGTGGGTGCTTTCGGGGGTGATGGAATGTTCTATCCCGGTGAACTGACCGAGGCTTGCAGAGAGGAAGCATGAACCCAGGTGTGTGGTGGAGCTGGGACTCAGGTTACGGGGGTGGGGAGGCAGTCTACAGTGGGGGACCCCAGGTTATAGGTGCAAGCTCTAGGTTGTAGGTGGGGGACCCTTGTTTGAGGTAGCCAGCCTCAGATTATAAACGGAGTCCTCCGGGTACAGACAGCGGCCCCAGCTCACGGGTGAGGGCCCCAGCTTATGAGCAGTAACCCCAGGTAACAGGTGGGGGCCCACCAGCCCCTCCGGGGCTTAGGCCTGGCCTCCGCCCTCATCTCCTCCCCACACTCTGTGCCTCACACCTCTCTTTTCTCCTGCCCGCCCCCTGACCCCCATACCCACAGACAGTTGTGCCCAGCTGACCCCCTTACCCGCCCCCCGACCCTCTCATACCCCCCAGCTCTGATGCCAGGACTCCCTTTACCTCCTCCCCCAAACCAAGGACAGAGGAAGCTGATAGTCCTTCTGACCAGTCTCCTGGCTGGCTGCTCTGTTCCGGATTTCCTTGTGCTCAGTGGGTCTCTTCCATGTGGGGTTCTTGACCCCAGGCCCACGCCTCTGCAGGGACCCAACTCAGCCCCATGCCCGCGGAGTAGGGGCCTCCCCGGAGCCAGAGGAGTCCTTCCAAAGGGAGGTTAGCCCCCACTGGAAATGCAGCCGGGGTTCCAGGTTAGGATGTGGCTGGGAGGGGCAGGGTGTGCGGTGGCCTCTGCGGCCACCAGGGGGCAGGCAGGGATCGCAGCGGAGGCTCCCTGCCTGGGGGGGAGGGGAGGGGTGCGTGTGTGGGAGTGCATGTGCGTGGGGGAGAGGTGGGGGAGAGAGCGTGTGTCTCTGGGTGTGAATGGAATGCTCAGGACCACTCAGGATCCCTCAGGGCGGGGACACTCTGGGTCATTGCCATGTCCCCCCCTTGTCGGACCTTGTCACACACTGGTCACAGACAGGCCAGGGATGCCCAGAGTCACACAGGCTTCCCTGTAAACCAGGTCCCTCTGGCTTTCCCAGCACTGAGGACACTGCGGGAGCTTGGGGGGGTCATCCTGTTTGGGGGTCCTGGGCACTGTGGGGGCTGGGGGGTCATCCTGTATGGGGGTCCTGGGTACTGCAGGGGCTGGGGGGTCATCGTCTTTGGGGGTCCTAGACACTGCGGGGGCTGGGGGGTCATGCAATGCCAGGAGTGCCCCCCAGTCCTGACGACCACAAGCAACCCCAGACATGCCCTGGTGTCCCCAGGGGGCAGAAATGTCCCCAGGTGGGAATCTGCTTTAGAGACCTACACGGAAGCGTCTGTGGGTGAGAGGATACACTGTCTAGGATTTTGCTTCAAAATATTCCCAGGCAAAACGTACCCACTGAAGGATTTGGGAGAAAATGTCCTGAGACGGCCCCTCGTGTTTTTATGTTTAAGTAAGGGTCATTGGGTTGAAAGATGGTCCCTGAAAGAGATGTCCCCGTCCAAATTCCCAGAGTCTGTGAATGTTTGGAAATAGGGTTTTTGCTGCTGTAACCAAGTTACGGATCTTAAGGTGAGATCATCCTGGGTGACTTAGGTTGGGCCCTAAATCTAATGACGATCGTCTTTATAAGACACAAACACGGGAAATCTGACGGAGAAGACCAGGTATGGAAGGAGGAGGAGGTGGGCGGACTGGCGGCCTCAGGCCCGGGAGCTCCTGGAGCCCCCAGAGGCTGCACGAGGCAGCAGGGACCCCCGGAGGGAGGTGGCC
The DNA here is from genome assembly GCA_028534135.1 of Potos flavus. Lineage (NCBI taxonomy): Eukaryota > Metazoa > Chordata > Mammalia > Carnivora > Procyonidae > Potos > Potos flavus. Next base: position 368,402 of record CM052898.1, on the reverse strand, counting down.
GGCCACACCTGGCTCTCTGACTTGGGCTCCAGATCTGGGAGACGATGACATTCTACTGTTTCAAGTCACCCAGTGCGTGGCCGTTAGTTACAGGTGTCCTAGGACACGAACACAGAGGCTTATGGAGAATTACTCATTGCAGAGACATTCACCCTGGTAAGTAGACGCTTCTCTGAACGTTGACAAAAGCCATAATCAAGAAATAAAATCTTGGGGCGCCTGGGGGGCTCCATCGGTTAAGCGTCCAACTCTTGGTTTCAGCTCAGTTCGTGATCTCAGGGTCGTGGGATCGAGCCCCGCGTTGGACTCCACGTTCAGCGGGAGTCTGCTGGTCTCTCTCCCTGCCCGGTGCCCTGCTTGTGCTCTCCCTCTCCCTCTCTCTCTCTAATAAATTTTGTTTTAAATCTTAAAAAGAAAAGAAAAGAAAAAAAAAAATCTTCACTCCCAAAGCCCTCTCGCACCCATTCCGTCTGCCCCCAGCCCTTCCCGGGAAGGGGTCTGGTCTTGTCCCTCACGCCCAGGTCTTTTCCGGGGGTCGCACAGATGGAGTCGCGCGGTAAGGGCCCGGCCCCCTCGCGCGGCAGAGTCCCTGGGAGAGTCATCCCTGCCCCTGCACGCCTAGAGAGCGGCTGTGCCTGTCGCTCCCCGACATTGCACCGTGCGGACGTTGCCCAGTTTTCTGGTCCCCCTGCTGGTCCAGAGACATTTGGGGTGTTTGCTGTTTTGGGCGACTGTGAGTCGTGCTGCCGTGAACACGCGTGTGCAGGTTTTTGTGTGGACAGACATTTCTACCCTCTTAGGGGATGCCCGGGAGCGGGGCGGCTGGGTCTCCCCTCTCGAGGGACCCCGGCCTGGCTTCCCCGGTGGCCGCGTCTCCACCCACCGTGTTCAAGGGTCCCGGCTGTCCCGCGTCTCCGCCCGCACTTGGTCTTGTCCATCTGGAGGGTTTTGTTCGGCCATTCAACACACACACACACACACACACACCCTGAGCTCTCCCTGAAAAGAAGAAAGGAGGGATGTTTGCATATATGAGAAATAGAGTAAAATGTTAATTGCAAGAACTAGCTATTGAGTTTTTGCCACAAAATCCTTTCAAGTCTTCTTTGCATTTGGAGACGTTCCTAATATGGTCAGCCCCATGGGAAAGGAGAGGGCGCTGGAAGGGGTCCCTTGGGAGCTGTCCCCACCCAGCCTAGGGCTCACAGGCATGACTCTTGACTTGAATGGGGGGGGGGGGCTTCAGGGCAACACTTACCAGAAGCTGGTGCTTGGGAGGGGAGAGCCTGGTCAGCAGGCCCCCCTCCCCCGGGACCAGAGGCCCGTCACTCAGAAGGGGCCTGGGACTCAGACACACATCCAGGCCAGTGCAGAACTGAGATTCCAGAACGTTGCTAGGTGTAAGTCCCCAGTCCATAGTTGGGGAGCTCAGGGAAGGCCCGGTTGCTGGGGGCTCAGGGACGAAGCACCCACCACGATTCTACAGCTTCATAACCCTTTCATCGTCTCCTGTAACCAGACGTATGTACGTTCTGCCCCCGGGCCTTGGCACTGGCTGTTCCCACGGTTTGGGACATGCTTCCCCCAAGGGTCCAGGTTGCAGCTGAACTGTCCCCTCCTCAGAAGCACCCCCAGACCCTCCTGGCGAAGCGCTCCCCACCCCCACACACATCACCCCATCAACTCAGGGTGCAGGTGCTGCCGGGGTGCCCCATCGCAGATGATCGTACGAGCTCGCGCCAAGGTTCTGACCCCCGAGGACCTCCTCCTCGCTGCCTCCCGGCCCTCTCTCCAGGGCACGGATGACATACGCTGACCCAGAGCTCACTGCTGGCTGGCCTGGAAGCCGAGGTCCTTCCTTGTTCTCATCATCCTCCGCCAACAGAGGAGCCTCCTGGGCGTGGGGAGATACCCACGTCATCGCCCAGGGACACAGGGCTGCTTAGAGCTGGGGTTGGCTAACCCGTTCTCCGAAGGGCCAGAGGCCCCACATTTCCGGCTTTACGGGCCGAGCAGACTCTGTCACAGCTGTCCTACTGCCGGCTGGGTCGTGTGTCCCAGACATAGCCGCCGTGTGAAAGAACACACGCGGTTGTGCCGAGAAAACCTTATTAACAGATACTGAGGTTTCATATCATTTCACGCATCACAAAATAATTCTTCTCCTGATTTTTTCAACCACTTAGAAACATCAAAGTCTTGGGGGCCTGGCCGGCTCCATCGGGAGAGCGTGGGACTCTTGACCTCAGGGTCGTGAGTTCAAGGCTCACGTTGAGCATAGAGCTCATTTTATTTTTTTTTTTAAAGATTTATTTATTTAAGGGTACTTGGGTGGCTCAGTGGGTTAAAGCCTCTGCCTTCAGCTCAGGTCATGATCTCAGAGTCCTGGGATCGAGCCCCGCGTTGGGCTCTTTGCTCAGCGGGGAGCCTGCTTCTCCCTCTCTCTCTGCCGCGCTCCCCCTGCTTGTGCTCTCTCTCTCTCTGTCAAATAAAATCTTTTTATTTTTATTTTTTATTTTTAAAGATTTTATTTATTTATTTGACAGAGAGAGAGAGAGCGAGAGAGGGAACACAAGCAGGGGGAGAGGCAGAGGGAGAAGCAGGCTTCCCGCCGAGCAGGGAGCCCGATGCGGGGCTCGATCCCAGGACCCCAGGACCATGACCTGAGCTGGAGGCAGCTGCTTAACAACTAAGCCCCC
>CM052898.1:344203-355550 GCA_028534135.1 Potos flavus | reverse complement strand
GACAGGCACGCGGCTCCTCGACAAGTCGCACACGGACGACCCTGCAAGTCCACGGCCGGGTCCACGGCCGAGACACGGAAACGCGCGGCCCACCAAACCCCTAAGTGCGCGTCCACGGCGGCACGACTCGCGGCAGCCAAACAGTGGCGACAACCCCTGTGTCCCCGCGTAGGTGGACGTGGCCCACCCACGCGCGGAGCGTCCCCGGCCGCGGGCAGGAGATGTGCGCCCACGCACGGCCCTGGGGACGGACCCCGAGCCCACGTCGCTCAGGGAGGGGACCAGACACAGGAGGCCCCACGGGGCGTGAGTCCACGCGGGTGACACACCCAGACCAGGCTCCTCTGCGGACGGGGAGGGGGCTCGCGGGGGGTCTGGGGCTGGGAGGGGGATGGCTGATGGGGCTGGGGTTTCCTCTGGGCTGAGGGAATGTTCTGGAACTAGGTAGAGTTGGTGGTTGCACAACCCTGTGAATTTACCTTAAAAAGGTAGATTTTATTTTTTATAACAGTTTTTAGTCACTCGTTTTCTTTTGTAAATAGTCTCTACACCCAACATGGGGCTTATTCTAGACCCTGATATCAAGAGTCACACACTTGGGGCGCCTGGGGGGCTCAGTCCTTAAGCATCTGCCTTCGGCTCGGGTCATGATCCCGGGCTCTGGGATCGAGCCCCGCATCGGGCTCCCTGCTTCTCCCTCTCTTGCTCCCCCTGCTTGTGCTCCCTCTCTCGCTGTCTCTCTCTCAAATAAATAAATATAAGAAGAGTCGCACACTCCCCTGACTGTGCCAGCCAGGCGCCCCCGAAGCGTGGATTTCGAGGCACATGGATGTGGACTGAGGTGTAAAACAATCACTAGGAACCAAACCAGAAAGACGCACAAGTACACGCGCCGCGTCGTCTGTCGGGTTTCAGGGCCTTCTGACCTTTGACTATCCGTCCCCCAGATCTCAGCGCCAGACGGCTGGCCGATGGGCAAGGGTGGCTTTGAGGAGACAGGGAAGCCAGCACGCACTGGGCCCCTGGCCGCCCTGCCCCCCTGTAGGCCACAGGCTGGGGGTCCGCTGCATGCCTGGACGGAGGCGGAGGGCCTGAGCGGGGACCCGGCCAGATGCCCCGGCGGAAGCCAGACGTAGTGACCTAGGCGCGCGCGTGAGTGGGGCCGCCCCGAGGACGGGACCGGCTCCATCCCCATCTGGCTGCCTCGGAGCTGGGGGGCTGTCTGGCGGGGCCCCCTCTGACCCGGGGCCAGGCGGGGTGCAGAGGGGCGGGCGTGGCCCAGCTGCCCTGTGTTTCCCAAGAACCCCCAGTCTGTGCTGGGGCTCTGCCCTCCTTTCCTCCTCGCGCCGCGGGCCCTCACAGCAAGCCGGCGCCCGGTGGGCTTTGGGTCACCACTTCCGGCGAGGTGGGGGTGGAAACGGGGCAGGAGGGTGGGCTGGGCACCGCGGGTTCCCCGCAGACACAACTCGCTGCTGGGATGCTCCTGGTGAGGGGTGACTTATGTCCCCCAAAGGCTCACGCTCAAGTCCTGCCCCCCGGGACCTGGGGGCGGGACCTTATTTGGATACAGGATCTTTGCACACAGTTCAGGTGAGATCGTGCAGGAGGGGGGAGGCCGTGACGCGGTCAGTGACTGGTGGCCTCGTGACAGACGTAGGGGGAGGCAGCCACCTGCCACGGGGACAGCCCCCGGAGCTGGGAGGGGCAGGAGGGACCCTCCCCCGGAGCCCACGGAGGGAACGCGGCCCCGCCACTCAGGGTCGGGCGTCCCGGCCCCACACTGTGAGGAAATGCTCTCTGTGGTTCAAGGTCACCCCGTTTATGGGGCTTGGTGGGGGCGGCCCTGGCTCACACGGCCTCGTAAGAAACGGCTCTGGCAGCCCACCGCCGTGGGGACAGCTGAGCCTGAGCACTCTGCGGTGCTACAGTCAAGGGGGGGGGGCTGGACCCCGACGCAAGGCTTTCCGCAGGGGCCGCTCTCCGAGCACTGGCCACCGCTCACGGCCTCGCCCCCTGGCTCCCAGACCCCTGGAGACGCCCACGCTCCCGCTCGCACTGGTCGGTGCCCTCAGTGCGCACCGCGGAGCCGGGGCTGGGTCCTCGGCTGCGGCGCAGGGGGAACCAGGGGCTTCCTCGGAGAAGTGGCCTCCTGCTGGCTCTTGCTGCCGGGAACTACCGGGGTCTGCTGGGGGTGGGGGGGCGCCGGGACCTCTGCTCCCCGCTGAAATCCATCTGCACAGCAGTCGATGCCGCCCGCCGCTCGGCGTAGAGCTGCTGAGAGTTCGCAAAGCACTTTCCTGAGCTGTGACCTGATGCTGGCTTCCCAGAAGCCCCGGGCGGGCGGGCGGAAAGTGTCCTTACTGGGTGGGTGCGGGGCCCGCCCGGGATGCCGGGAGGGCCTCTCAGGGCGGTGCCCACCCCACTGACGGCACGAGGGGGCTCGGTGTGGAGACGGGGGCCCTCCCCCAGAGTCCGGCCAGGGTGTTCGGGGTCCAGGTGGGCCTGAAGGGAGGCGTCAGGGCAGCATCCCCTCCCGGGGGGCACATGTGCCGGGCAGCACGCCCAAAACCAGGACCCCAGAGATCCCAGGGTCGGGAGAGTGCAGGGCAGGGCCTGGAGGCACAAGGCCTTGGGAGAGGCAGTCTGCAACGGTGAATACTTCACCCCAGCCCTGACCTCAACATGTCCCCGAAGAGCCCCCCCCAATCAGATTCAGCCAACCCGGAACACAGGTCCGCACAAAGCCTTGTCCATGGGTGTTCGCAGCAGCACGATTCACCCCAATCCCATCGTGGAACCACCCAGATGCCCGTCAGCCAAAGAGCAGGCACACACAGCGTGTCCCCCACGCGCGGGAGCGACCCCGGCCGCGAGCAGGAGCGAGGCCCCCACATGGTGCCCCGGGGACGGAGCCCGAGCCCACGACGCGCAGGGAGGGGACCAGACACAGAAGGCCCCACAGGGTGTGAGTCCACGCGGGGGACACGCCCAGACCAGGCTCCTCCACGGACGGGAAGGAGGCTCTCGGGGGCCGGGGGCCGGGGAAGGGGAGGAGTGGGGAATGACAGCCGTTGGATAAGGGGTTTCCTTTCGGGGCAATGGAACATTCTGGCGTTACGCAGCGGTGATAGTTGCACAACCCTCTGAATTTGCTAAGAGTCAGTGAATTATATGTTTTGCAAATCACAGCCGACACCAAAAGCAAGGAATGAAAGCAAAGCCATGCCCTCCCAGCCGGGGGTGGGAGACCCCAAGGGGGGCCCCTCCACTCCCGAGGCACCAGTGAGAGGCGGACCTGAGTGGCGCCATGCCAACCACAGTCAGAAGAGGCCCTTCCTCGGGGCGCCTGGGGGCTCAGTGGGTTAAAGCCTCTGCCTTCGGCTCAGGTCATGATCTCAGGGTCCTGGAATCGAGCCCCGCATCGGGCTCTCTGCTCAGTGGGGAGCCTGCTTCCCCCTCTCTCTCTGCCTGCCTCTCTGCCTACTTGTCATCTCTCTCTCTGTCGAATAAATAAATAAAATCTTAAAAAAAAAAAAAAGAAGAGGCCCTTCCTTGGGGAAGCAGGTGGTGTGCAGGCTGAGGGGGTTCTGCGAGGCCTGAGCCTGGGCCACCCCGGACAGCTACAAGGGGGGACACAGACAGACAGGCCCTCCCAGCAGCCTACGCAGCAGCAGTGAAGCCCGCAGCCCCTGACTGTGGCCCACCGTGTCACAGCCAGGTGACCGAGGGAGGGGAGGGCCGGCTCTCGCCGCGGAAGACCTCCAGCCGCCCGACGGTGGAGGAGTAGGGGACGGAGACGTCTGTTACACAGACACCGCAGTGACGGTCACCGTAGACCACACCCAGCCGTGCGTGAGAAGATCTATCCCGCTCCCGCCACAACGGACCGGGCTCCCCCACAGCCTGGACGCACCCCTCCCTGGGGGAGAGGAGAGCCCGGCAGCAATCTGACCGTGGACGGGGGAAGGGGGAGGGCCCCGGCGTTGCCGCCCCGACCAGGGCTCAAGGTCAACGCCACGCACAGGAAGACACGTGGATGGGGTACAGGTACGCAGGTGACACCCGAGGACGCAGCGTCCCGCCTGTGGGACTCCCGCCAAGAACCCAGAACCCCTTGGAAGCACGCGGGCCCCAGGCCAGCCCGCACAGGGGCCCAGCTCCCTGCAGGGGCCTCCATGCTCCAGGCCCAGCACCCTGGTCTGCTGGCTGCGTCGGGATGATGGGCCGTGGTGCCCTCCGATGAGAATGTGCCGGAGACCGGGGCAGGGAGTGAGGCTGAGGAGACCCGGCACTGTTTTTCCGACCTCTGTACGCCCCTGAAGTACTGTGAAATTCATTTCATCACAAAAACCGTACACACACAGAGAAGAGTATCAGACCTGAAAATTTTAGGTAACCCCTGGGTGCACGTGCCCTTGCATCCTGAAATTGGGCCCCCGGGTTCTAGGCCACTGCAGTGGGGGGGGCAGAGCGGCCTCTTAGTGAGGATTAGCTTTGACCCTCTGCATTCCTGAGAGCAGGGTCCCACAGGATGTAGGCCCCACCCAGGTCGCTAGAAAATGGGAACCCCAGGGTGCCTGGCCAGCTCGGTCACTAGAGCATGTGACTCTTGGTCTCGGGGTCATGAGTTCAAGCTTCACTTTGGGTGTAGAGTTTACTTAAAAATAGAGCTAAAGGGGGCTCCTGGGTGGCTCAGTGGGTTCAAGCCTCTGCCTTCGGCTCCGGTCATGATCTCAGGGTCCTGGGATTGAGTCCTGCATCGGGCTCTCTGCTCAGCGGGGAGCCTGCTTCCTCCTCTCTCTCTGCCTGACTCTCCGCCTACTTGTGATCTCTCTCTCTCTGTCAAATAAATAAATAAAATCTCTAAAAATAAAATAAAAATTAAAACAAAAACAAAAAACAAAACCCAGGGACCCCATACAGAGGCGTGGTCAACCTGCCGCCAACGGTCCCAGGTCTGGGTTGGCTCCTGCAGGGAACCAAGGGAGGGACCAGTCCCCCTGGCGTTCAGTGATTCAGCCCTTGCCACAACACAAGGAACAAAGGACCTCAGACAGTGAAGCGGGAGCCGAGACTAGGCACAGGCCCGGGAACCCAGTCCAGATGCCCTCCCTGGAGAGAGGGGAGGGATGCTAGCCCCAGGGAACCACTCCGTGCCCTGAAGGAGACTGGGAGAGAAGCCTTCTCCTGTAGGCAAAAAGAGTCACACTTTCTCCTTTCTCTTTTTGCTTTGGCTGCCAGGAAACTCAGGGCTCAGGTTTAGTGAGCAACAGGTAGGTTTATGTTCCCTCCTGGCTGCAGCCCAGCTCCAATTCCTTCTGACTTATAGCACAGTGGAGAACATTTCTAGAACGTACCACGGGCCACATGGGGCTTCACCCGGTGCGTCGGTCTCATCTTGCTACCGTAATAAGCTACCACAAACCTCACAGCTGAAAACAGCACACGTTTATTACCTTATGGTCCTGGAAACCAGAAGTCCAAAACGGAAAGCTATGTTCCCCCCCGGGGCCCCAGGGAGACCCGGCTCCTGCCCTTTCTGGGTCCACGGCCCCCCTCCATCCTCCCCACCAGCAGTGCGGGCTCTGCCCGTCTCTGGGACCCCTGCCCTCTGCCTCCCTCCCGTGAGGACCTGGTGAAGGCGCCGGGGCCCCCGAGGAACCCAGGGTCACTCTCCCCTCAGAGGCCCTAACAAGATCCTCTCTGCCGCGGGGAGGGGACACGTCCCAGCTCCCGGGACCAGGACAGGGAGGTCTTGGAGGCTATCGCTTTGCCGGTCCTCATGGTGATGTCATTCGGTCAATCAGGAGCACAGGGCGTCTGCGGCGGGCCCACTGGCTGAGGCTCAGCTGGGGTCGGCCCCCTTCCTAGCGTGGCCCGCAGGCCCAGGGGTCACGAGGGAGGTGGAGGCTGACAGGGGGCCTCAGGACCCTTTACCCCAACTGGACTCTGGTCCCACATTTATCTAATCCCACACTTAGCTCCGGGGGGAGATTTTGTTTGAAGAAGGTCCTGCTGCTTTAGAAGAAAGATCGGGTGGAGGCTGCCCCCTGGCAGGGTAGGCCGCCAGAGGGCTCAGCAGGTGCTCCGGACGTGTCTGTGGGCCGGCCACGGCCGGGCTCCACCGCGGAGCAGCAACCCCCACGTGCGGGGAGACGCGGGAGCGGCGACCCCAAGGGTGGGTCGGAGGAAGCGCGCAGGTTCTGGGCAGCGCCGAGAGAAGCGGTACAAGCCGAAGGCATGAAAGAGAGCCAGGAGAGTGGGCGCGGGTGGGCGGCCCCTGGGGCAGGGGCTTCTGCGCCCGCGAGCCTCAGCTTCCTGCCTGGAGAGCAGGGGGCGCCCCAGCGGGGGAGAAGGCACCCTGAGAGCCGGGGCCGGCCGCGGAGCTGTGTCTGGGACTCGTGCACAGGGACTCGATCGGAACTCAGAGCAGGCACGGCAGCTCAGGGAGGGGCTCGAGCCGCGGACCACCGGCCGCGGACCACCAGCCGCACACCCTGTCGTGGAGACCAGCTGCTTCCCAGGCTGGGCGACGGCAGCCGCCAAACCAGAGCGGCCGGCGTGTCCTTGCGTATCGGCGGCTGGCGGGAGAAACCAAGTACGCCCGGAGAGGCTGGTGGGCCACTGCCACGGGGACCTCCTGTCCCTCTCCCACTGCCCCCTCCTCCTGGGAGAGCCCCCGAGGGCCGGCTGAGCCCACTGCGCTCCCACATCCTCCAGGCCCGGCCCAGCCCCTACCTGGGGGGCCACACGGGGTCCAAGATGGAGAGGGAAGGCTTGAAGCACACACGCGTGTGCTCCTGCGGTCCGGCCAGGCACACGGTCCAGGTGAAGGCGTCCCGGGCCACGCCCCCCAGCAGGCTGCAGGGGGGCCCTTCCCGCCCCTCGCGGCTCCCGGCAGCCCTGCCTGTGGCTGCGGGGCTCCCTGTGGGCCGTGCTGACCTGGGCTTTCCCCTCTGTGTCCTCTGGCTCTCCGAGGACCCACTGCGTTTAGGGCCTCCCCGCTCCACGAATGGCTCATCCCCAGCTTCAACTAAGTGACGTCTGTAAAGGCCCCGTTTCCTCGGAAGCCCCCGTTCTGGCTGGACTTGGTTCCAGGTCCCCCGCGACCCTGGCCGGGATCCCCAAGGAGGGAGCCGGTCGGAACCCACCTTGTCTGGGTCCAGGGGATTCCAGCTGGGGGGTCTGAGCCGCATCCTCCCGGACTGCCCCCTGGTGGGCCCCACAAGCCCCCACTGTACGGGGAAAACTGAGGCTCCGGGGAGCCGACCCCTGGGGACATCCAAGCCAGACAGTTCCCAAACTGTGTGCTGGGGTACCCCAGCTGCAGCGAAACCAAGCATTGCACGTTTCTGAGGGAAACTCAACCACCAGGCTGCCGCCAGCCCCAGCCTCGGATCCCGCCTGGGCTCCTTCCCACGGTCCTCTCCAGGCGGCGCCTGGCTTCCGGGCCTGCCGTGAGCAGAGGTGGGCTGCCAGACCCAGCAGAGGGGCCCACCTGAGTCCCCCCGAAGTGAAAGCGCACGTGTCTTCCTTCCGTGCGGGTGAGCTACACTCTCTGATGGCCGCTGTTCGGGTCATGAGTGCCCAGGCCGGCGTTTGCACCCCATGGAGCATCGTTCTGGCCAGGGGCATGGGGCACGAGAGCACAGTGCCCGGACGGGGCAAGCATGAGGGCCTGCACCCAGGAGACGGAGGCGCTACGGTTCGGAAAAGTGGATCTGGTGCCCGAGACACCACCCCACGGCCCACGCCTGGGGCGCCCGCGGCAAGCTGCCGGGAGTGCAGCCCGTGGCCCGGCTCTCTCTCGCTGCTGGGGAGGGGGGGAGCCGCCATGGGAGCAGACCTGGGAGCCCTCCCGGAGGGGGCAGCAGCTCTTCCCAAGTGCAGACAGCCGCTCCACGCGCGCCCCTGCGGGGATGGCAGGGGCAGGGGGCCCTACCTGAGGAAAGTCGCCCGTCTTTGGCAGGAAGCTAGGGGTGGTCGTGCAGGGTCCGTAGCTGGTGTCCGCGCAGGGCTGGCTGGCGATGAAGGAGGCGGAGCTCATGAACTGACTGCAGGAAGAGTGGGGGGAGGGGCGGCCGTCAGGACAGGAGCGGGAGCCCCCCCCCCGCCACCCCCCCCCCCCCCCCCCGCCAGCCCATGAGCTCCTGCCCCCAGGGCAGCTCAGCTCCGCAGAGAGGCCTGCGTGCTCACTTCCCAGGACACAGTGCCCTGCAGTCACCAGGCGCGGCCGGGCCACTCCACAGGCTGTTTCTGGGCCTGGCGCTTGGCCTGCTCCCCACCACCCCCCAGCAGGCTCCTACTTACTCTTCAAAACCTCACTTGCCGTTGCCCTCCCAACTCCTTCGCCCCCAGAGCTCTCACCCCCCTCCCAGAGGGCACCCACAGAGCCCTCCGCCCTTTTCCCTGGCGGGCTCTTTCTAAGACGGGCCATAGCCGGTCGGTCTCAGCTGCCTCTGTGGCCAGGGCCGGCCCACACCCCCCTGAGTGGGATGCTGAAGCCCTCTGCAGGCCATGAGCTCTACTTTTGTTCCAGCGGGGCCCGCAGAACCGTGAGATCCCTGGAGGGCTCCGTGGCCGCGGGGGGCGGCACGGCGGGGCGCGCTCGGACCCGTAGGCCAGCGGGACTTACTGGCTTTCGCTGGAGAAGGCCGGGTATGGTGTGGGCGAGAAGGCGCTCCACCACGGGTAGTGCAGCATGGCGTTCTGAAACAGAGCGCGAGTGGCGGGGGGCTCAGTCAGCGAGGGGGGGAGGACCCTGCCGGTGGGGCCGGGGTAGGAACTGCACCCTGTGGTCCCCCAGCTGGGTGGCCGGGAGCGGCTTCATAGCTCCGTGCCTCGGTCTGCGCATCTGCCCGGGAGAGCCCACCGAGAGGACCGCCGTGAAGATGGAGGAACCCATCCGTGCAGGTGGAGGGCTCTGGCTGGCCGGGAGCCGCAGGCACCACCATACACCCAGCCACGGGTGGGGCGGGACGGGGGGTGGGGTGCGACCCACTTCCAGACTGAGCGCCCCCCCCCCATCTCTGAAGGGCCTGGAGAGCCCAGACTGCTGGCCTGCCCAAAGGTCTGGCCTGGGAACCCGCATCCCACACAGGACCCAGGTGTGCTGGAGGGCCGGGGACCCTGCCTGGAGGCCCCCTGCTTCCAGAAAGTAGAGGGTGGGACTGGGGCATCTTCTGGTCCAGGCCCCAGGGAGGTCCATATGGCAACGAGAACTTCTCAGAGGGGCTCCCACCAGCACCACGGACCAGCCCCTTCCGGCGGGGGGGTGGTGAGAGCCTGGCCTTCTCAGAACTCCTGAAGGCCAAGCTGGCTTGGTAGGGGTTCTGGGGAGCCCAATTTGAGAAACAGCCATGGGGGCTGGAAGGGTGAGCCTGAGGTCAGTGGGGGCTTGGGGGGCCCTGCACCGGGACCAGCTGGGGGTGTGGGACAGTGGACGCTCACGACCCCTGCACAACAGGCTTGTCCCACCCCGATGCACAGGCCTGCCGAGCAGGGTCCCTTCCCCGAAGCCACACCGTGGCCTGTGTGGGAGCACGTCAGGGAGGCCCCTGGCCACCGCTGGGGAGGCGCCTGTTGGCTGCAGTCACTGTCCCCACTTGTCCTAGCTGGCTCTGGCAGATGGAAGGCCCGCCGGAGCCGGGCTCCTCCGTCAGGCCGCCGGAAGCCGTCCCCCAGCCACAGCTTCCTCCCTCTCCACAGGACTCACTGCCGGAGAGCCAGCCCGAGAGCTGGCCCGGAACCGGCCCAGATGGCTGGGCGAGGACAGGCGCCCCTCTCAGGAGCCTGCGCCCGGGAGTGGAGGGCGCCCCCCCACCCCGACCCCTGCAGGGCTGTCCAGCCCCAGAGCAGCGGACCAGAGGAAGGAGAGGGAGAGACACGCAGCGAAGGGGTCCCTCCTGCCCTCCCAGGGTCGGCACAGGCTGCAGAGAAACACTGGGAAGCAGCAGCACAGGGCCCGCCCCAGAGTGACGGCTGGCGGCACGGCACTTATGGGGAGCAACTGTGGAAGCCTCCAGAAGGACCCCCTCCAGGGGAGCAGGGGGAGGTCGCCCCAGGGCCTCGGTCCAGTGTCACGTCTCCTCTCCAGCCCCACGCAAGGAGAGGAACCCGGGGCGCCTGGCCGGCTCAGTCCCTGCAACGTGCGACTCATGGTCTCGGGGTTGTAGGTTTGAGCCCCACGTCCGGTATGGAGATGACTTAAAAATAAAATCTTTAGGGGCGCCTGGGTGGCTCAGTGGGTTCAAGCCTCTGCCTTCGGCTCAGGTCATGATCTCAGGGTCCTGGGATCGAGCCCCGCATCGGGCTCTCTGCTCAGCAGGGAGCCTGCTTCCCCATCTCTCTCTGCCTGACTCTCTGCCTACTTGTGATCTCTCTCTCTCTCTGTCAAATAAATAAATAAAATCTTTAAAAAAATAAATAAATAAAATAAAATCTTTAAAAAGAAAGGCAAAAACTCCAACTCGAGAGAGGGACGTAAGCGTCCCAGGGCCGCGGGCACGCCCAGAACATCTCATGAACTAGTACAAACCAGGCACCATGGGCCACTCTGGCACACGGCAGGCAGAGCCAGCCCAGAGGGGGCTTCCGGGCCGGGGAGGCCGTTGTGGGGGCGTGCCTCACTCCCCCCACCTCTCCTGCTCTGCCCACACCTCACCCGGGAAGCTGGACGGCAGGAGGTGCCTCTGTCTACCCGATGCCCCCCCGCCCAGTGCAGGGCTCTGCGAGGCTGCCGACCCAGGCCGCCCCGGTCCCACTCCAAGGGGTGCCAGCACGCAGCCACCGCGAGCCTTCCTCGGGGTTTTCCGCCGACAGCCAGAGGTGTGTCTCTGCCTCTCGAGAGCAGGCCTCTGGGGCGTGATTGATCTAGAGATAGGCGCCTGACCCCCTGCCAGCCAACGCGAGCCTGCCTGTGGATTTTCCAGGTGGAAACAGAGAGGCTGGCTTCTCCTGGGGAGGCGCACACCCCAGGACCTGTAAGCCAATGTGGGAAGATACCGCTTTTACCAGGGCAGCAGATAAAATACACAGTGGCTAATGAAAACGGAATTCCCGATAAACAGCAAACAATTTTTAGAGGTGCCTGGCTGGCTCAGGGGGTTAAGTGGCCGACTTGATTTTGGCTCGGGTCACAATCTCGGGGTCCTACAATCAAGCCCCACGTCAGGCTCCACGCTCAGCAAGGCATCTGCGGGAGATTCTCTCCCCCCTCTCCCTCCTCCCCTCCACGTGTGCTCGCACTGTCTCTCTCTCTCAATAAATAAATAAGATCTTGGGGTGCCTGGGTGGCTTAGTTGTTAAGCGTCTGCCTTCAGCTCAGGTCATGATCCCGGGGCCCTGG
>CM052898.1:327567-343703 GCA_028534135.1 Potos flavus | reverse complement strand
GGCTCGGGCAGGGCCAGGAGGCGGACAAGGGAGCCAGGGGGCCCTGGAGCTAGCCAGCCAGAGCTGCCTGAGGACTCGTGGGGCAGGCGAGGTGGGCCTGGCGAGGGGGAGGTGGCTGGACAGGGTGGGGTCAGCCTGGGAAGGCAGCTGGGCTAGCAGGAGGCAGGGATAGAGGGTAGGACAGATGGAAGGACACGCGGACAGAGACAGTGATGGAGCAGGAGGAGTACAGACATGGCGCCTGCCCCTGCCTCAGTTTCCCCTTCTTCTCCCTGGGAAGGGCTGGAGAGGGAGAGAGACGAGGGGCCCGGGAGGAGGGATGGGAGAGGGGAGGCAGGAGCAGATCCGCAGGGCTGGCGGGGGGCGGCCAGGGGAAGTGGGCACAGAAAGGAGAAGCGGTGAGGGACCCGGAGCCGGGAGGCGGGCAGGGAGGCGCTCCCACTGCTGGAAACGCCGGGGCTTTCCAGAATATGGAGAAACAGGAAGCGGCTTCATCCCCGCCCCCAGGCGCAGGGCAGCGCCCGGCCCGGCCCACCTGCCCCACCTCACCTGCCCAGGTCGGAGGGTCTGTGCAAGAACCACCCGGCTGCCAGGCTCCTCCTCCCTGGGGGAGCCCTCCGCCCGCCTCCCTCTCCCAGACGGCAGTACAAGAGGCATAGCCCTGGAGGCCTTCCCCGGAGGGAGACCGAGGTTAGGGGTCTCCTCAGTCCTTCCCCAGATAGGGGAACTGAGGGGGAGCCCAAGAATCTCCCCATCGACCCACAGGGAAGCCCCCAGGGGCGGTCTGAAGTTCTCTGTGTTTGAGCAGCTGTGCGTCTCCGAGCCCGAGGTCTTAGGGCCCTGCCCTCTGGCAGATGACAGCGCTGAGGTCCAGAGACGGCAGGCCTGGCTCTGGGGCCCCATTTCTGCTTGTGGTCTCCCCATATTGGGTTGCCCGATCTCACCAAGAAAAACACGGGAGTCCCAGTTAGATGTGGATTTTAAATACGCAGACACTACTTCTTCAATGTAAGTATATCCCAGCTATCGCCTGGGACACACGTAAACACTAAAATAGTATTCTTCGCGTACCTCAAATTCAAATTTAACTGGGTGTCCTGCACTTTACCTGGGGGCCCTACTCCCTCCAGCCGGGTCGAGATGCCTGGGGGAGGGTTAGGAGGGTCCCTGCCTGGGACCAGGACAGAGGGAGGGCTTGGGGGAGGCTCCGGGACCCTGAGCCAGACAGACCACCCGCCTTCCATGAACCTGGTCCCCAGCAGAGGAAGGGACGTGGGGCACATCTGACCAGCCGGGCATGTCCCCGCTCTCAGAGGGAGTCCTTCTGCAGCCTGAGCCAGAGAGCCAGGCCTGTCCAGGGCCCCCATCCCCGCCTTTCAGAGCCTTATAAAAAATCCCTCCTCTCCGGACCCCCAGCCTCAGGCTTCTTCATGACGCTCAACTCATTCAACACTCACTCAGGTGATGCTGCGGACCTTTCTGAGGAAAGATCCAGAAGTTCGTCTGGAAATACTCGGAACGGCCAGATGCTAGGCACTGTTCATTTTGCTATCTCAATGACCCAGAGGGCAGCTACTCTCATTATATCCATCCCCATTTTACAGGTGGGGAAAGGGAGGCACAGAGAGGTTAAGTAACTTTCCGGGGGTCACACAGCACATCAGCCAAGCTGCTCCCCAGGCCAGGCCTCCAGCTCAGCGGCTGTGTCCCTTTGGCTCTCCCAGGCCGCCTCTTGCAATTCCCTGGAAATCCCCGAATCTGACTAATTCCCTAGACATCTCCAGACCTGGCAGATTACACCCTGCTGAGATGGCTGGACCCACCCCGGCCTGGGCAGACTGCCCCCATTTCAGGAAAATTACCCATAGAGACCTCGTGGTTTCTCGAGGTGGACGTGGCAGAGGCCGAGTCCATGCCTCCCCGCGGCCCGCTCCGTGACCCTGTGCCCGCTACCAGACCCCGTGCCTGCTACCGCGCCGCCGTTCCCCCTCCGGCCAAACACAGGTAACGGCAGTCCCCAGCTGGGAAGGTCACGTTGGGAACAGGGCCGGCCTCGTGGGTGTGTGACTCTGGGCCTCGCCCGGGCCCCGCACCCGGGGGCTCCGCTGTCGCCATATTGACATTCTGAATACTTTTTGGACAAGGAGCTCTCCGTCTTCATCTCTCACTGGGAGCCATAAATTATGTGGCTGGTCCTGTGTGGGAGGAAATGGGAAAATGCCCCCGGAAGCCATCCGTCCCCCATGTCAGCTTATTCATGCTCTTGAATCTTAACTGTCTATTGCTCAATATGGTTTATTTTCACTAGCTATGAAAAATAGTTTCAACGTCAACACTACAACCCAAATTGCCGAAAACTACACAATACCAAAGCAAAGCTCATTCTGCGCAGATCATCTCTCCTCTCTGGGTCTCGGTTTCCCCATCTGCTTCCTTGTGCTTGCAGGTTTGGATACAGGGAGTCCCCGGCCTGGCTTTTGTGGGGCAAACAGGTTTTAAACATACTCATCTCCTTTACAGACCCTCACAGGTCTGTGAACAGCTTTTATTTGCCTGGATCGCCCTTCCTATGCTTGTCTATCTGGCAAACTCCTACTTGAACTTCAAAGCCCCAGCTTCAAACCCCGCCCTCCTTCCATAATCCTTTAGGGAGAGATTTCACCCCTCCCTGGGTCCCAGGCCTGAACTCTTGCAGAGGGGGGTATCTGCTCCTGGCTCTCTCCCCCCTAGACTGGGAGCTTCCTGAGGGCAGGCCTGAGAACTGAATGCTCCCAGGCCCCAGCTTTGTCCGCCCAAGGCCAGGCATAGAGTTCACCGAACAAGCAAACAAGCACGTGGAGAGGTAACCTCTCATTTCAGGGGGCTGGAATGGGCACAGGAGGCCTCTGGCTGGTGGTGAGCTGGGGAAATGGTCACAGTGCTTTCACCACTAAAAATCCAGCTAGTTGGTTGTGGCTCCCAGACTGGATCTGCCTGAACCGGCCCGGCCCACCCCACGGTGATCCAATGGGTTCAAGTCACAGGAAGTCTACTGTCTGTGCCACAGCCCAGTCCCACCCTCTTCCTGGCACTGCGGCAAACCCCCGCCTCATTTGCATCAGGCCCCAGAAAGCCCTAACCAGGAGCAACCCAGATAGATCCCCCTGGCTTGGCCTGCGAGGACCCTGCTCTCTCCCGCGCTGGCTCTCGGGACTCACCAGACGCCCCCTCCCCATGTGCTGGGTTCCCTGTTAGGGGGTCCCCGAGGTCCCAGAACTCCTACTGGGGTGGAGACAGATTAATAAGCAGACAACTATTGGTGGAGAGGCATTTAAGGGAGAGAGCACGACGACGTGGGGCCGTCTCAGAGGGTTTCAAGGGAGTATCTGAGGTGGGGGGCTTCAGAGCTAAAATCTGGGTTATGCGAGAACCCCAGCGGCTGAAAGGTCAGGCGTGAGAGTGCAGGGTGGGATGGGTCTGGAGGTGGGACAGATTCAACTCGATCTTCACGTTTGCAAAGGAGGAAACTGAGGCCTGCAAATAAGCTACGTACTACGGTCCCAACAGAAACGGGCGGGGGTGCGATGCGAACCCGTGGCCCCCTCAGAGAGGCGTCAGGGCCTCCAGAAGCCCAGCGACCCCGCCCCGGCCCCGCCCCGCCCCGCCCACCAGAGGTCCGGTCCCGCCCCCCCAGAGGCCCCGCCCCGCGGCATGACCGGAAGTGAGCGGGGCCCCCAAGATGGCGCCCGAAACCCGGAAGTGAGCGCGGCTGAGGCGAAGCTCGGAGAGACGGAAGCGCCGCGGGCTCCGCGCCCGGCCGGACCCAGGTCGGAGGTGAGGCGCGTCCGGCCCGACGCTCGCTGCGACTCCGCCGCCCCGGCCCGAGCCGCGCGCCCCGACCCGCTCGGGCCCCGGCCCGCCGCGGCCGCCCGCGCCCCGGGCCGGGGGTGCCGGGGGTGCCGGGGGTGCCGGGGGTCCCGGGGCCGCGGGCGGAGGGAGCGCGGCGGCGTAACCCCGCCTTCCTCGGCGACCCCCCGACCCCGCCCTCCGCCGCGAGCCCTGACCCCGCCCCCCTGTGCGACCCCCCCCCCGACCCCGCCCTCCGCCGTAAGCCCCGTGCGCGCGCTCGGCTAGGACCCGAGCTCGCCCCCCTCGGGGACCCCCGGCCGCCCCGCCCCGCGTGAACCCTGACCCCACCCTGCGCGGCGCCTTCCCACCCTCGCCTTCCCTCTGTCGTCGGTAACCCCCCCGCGGAGGGAATCGTCAGCGGTGACTCCCTGACCCCTCCCTTGTGGCGACCCCCGATCCTGCGCGCTTGCTCATCCCCGAACTTGACTTCTTTGGGGACCCTTGCGCCTGCACTTCTCGGTGGCCCTCCGGCGCTGGGGCTCCCCGACCCCTCCCTTCTGGTGACCCTCTTCCTCCGTGGCCCCAGCCCCTTCCTTTCCGGCGGTTCCTGACCCCGGGGTCCTTGGCGATTCCTGCCCTTTCCTCCTTTCCTGGCTTCTGTGCGCAGGCTGCGGCTCGCAGCCGATCCCCGCGATCCTTCCCGAAACCCCCGGCTTTGGGATGGGGCCGTCCCGGTGTGGGCTGAGTCCGCAGAGCCTTGTGCCTGCGTGGGAACCTCGGAGGACAGGAGGGGAGGAGGGGGACAGATGCGCAGGGCAGCCTGTGGGGGTGGATGGGCTGGTGATGCCAGCCCCCCATCCCTGGAGCGCGAGGCTGGTGGGTCTGGAGTCAGGGAGCAGGAGCTCCTGGGGGGCTGTGGGGTGTCTCTCTGCCTGTGGTCTGAAAAGGAAGAAAATCAGAGTCCGTAAAAAGTGTGTCAGGGGCACCCCCGGCTTCTGCTTCCCAGAATGGACGTTAGTCCCGCCTGCTCTGAATGTGCTTCCTGCCTGTCCCCTGCCCGGCGGGGCTCGCTTGGTGCCATGTTTGCGCCCTGTCCGGGAGGGTGTCCGGCCCCGAAGCTGGCCGAGGTGAAGATTGCTGAGGGTTTGGGGGTGTGTTTCATGGCATGGCTTGGGGGCTGGTATTGGACTGGCTGTAGCTGCTGCCGGGCGCGCGGGATCTTCCCCGTAGACACTTTGGAAAGGCTCAAGGAAGATGGGGCTGGGGCCCCGGGGGCTCCAGACCCCCGAGGAAAGAAAGATGGCCACCTGTCAAAACCACGATACCCCAGAGACCGTCTGAGGCTGGCCTTGGTTGGGGTGGGAGGCCTGGCCCTTCTCCAGGCGGGGTGGTGGAGGGCTGGACCTGACCCCACACTTCACTTTTCCCTGCTTGCCTGGCCCTGGTGGGGGGGAGGGGGCACTTGTGAGCAGCGTCTTTGAGGCTGAGACCTGGGGCCCATTGGCCAGGCTGTCTGGTTTCTTTCTTCCCAAGCCCCCTGGATTTTCCCAGGGGAGGCCCCAGAGGCGGGTGGTGGCTGCTCAGAGCTTTCCGCTCTGGACCACAGTCCCCCCAGGACATCCACCTCTGGAGTCCTCGGAGGGAACACTGAATATGAAATCTGTGCCCTGGGTGGGCGGGCCAGGAAGGCAGGGCAGGTGAGTGGCCCCTGGGCCCCACATGGTGGGGAAGACGCGGCCAGGCAGCCGACAGACCCCCGAGGAACCCCGCAAGTGCGGGACACCGACGTGGGACGGTGAGGGGTAGGGGGAGGCATGCTCGGGATTTCAGAGGGCGGGAGGGCGCTTCTGTTGAGCTCTGAGGACCTGAGCAGACATCTGTTCACACCTGCCCGAGCCAGCACCTGCCTGGTGTGTGTGTGTGTGTGTGTTGGGGGGACATCTGTGTTTTGCAGAGAGGTGGGGGGACCAGATTTCCAGGAGAGCTTGTCAGAGTGCAGAAGAGGTAGTGCCTGTGAAGTCCGGGGTGGGGTGGAGCAGGCCGCGTGTGCAGGCAGACAGCCCAGGGCCGGCGCCCTCCGGCTGCGTGACCTTGGTTCAGTCACTGCCTGGGCCTGGAGGGACCCCGAGGCCGGCTCCCCCTACCCTGCGGGCCTGGCCTCCACTGGGGCCAGACCAGCTCGGGCTGGCCCAGCTTAGTTCTAGCAAAGCTTCAGAGGTCCCTCCAGCAGGGCCAGGCCGGAAACGCTGACCAAGCGAGCTCGGCCGGGAATAAAGAGGCGACTGTGTCCAGTCCCCAGAGGCCGCCTCCCTCCCAGGATGGCCTCTTCTGGATAAGAGGCCTTTAGGGCGGTGGGGTGGGGGTGGGGATCTGCTTGCTGTCCGGTGCTGGTGACCGGGCGGTGGGGAGGGGGACACACACGTCACCTAAACGTGTGAACACGCTGCGGGGCTGAGTGTGGAGTGGGGAGGCGGTCCCAGGGTGTCCACACGTGGACGTGTGTGCGAGCACATGTTTTGTGCACACGCGTGTGCGTGTCTGTGTCGCTCTTGCCCGCGTGCACCACGTTGCGCTCTCCTGTGCTGCGTGCCTTTGTGCGTGCGTGTGTGTCCTGTGTGCACACGAGAGAGTGTGTGTCATGTGTGTGGGACTTGTCGCGCGCAGGCTTGGGGTGTCTCGGCCACTGTTCCCGCAGCCGGGGGCCGTGTGGTGGATCGGCGGGGAGGGCTGGCTACAGCAGAGCCCCAGGGAGCCAGATGGCGGGGTCACCTGGACCATTCCAGGCCCGGCTGCGTCCTGCCCGCCGGCCCTCTGCCCTGTTCCGCCCGGACCTGCGTGCGGTGGCGAGTCCCGCCTGAGTGGGCCCCACTCCCCAGCCCTTGGAGCAGCCCTCCCCTTCTCCTGCTGTGCAAACTTCCTTCATCTTCCTGCCCTTGGTGACAGCGGGCCTGCAGGTCCCCTGCTTCCCTTGCTGCTAGACGGGTGACTCTGGTGAGGGCGAACTCTGTGATTTCTGGTGCTCCGCCCGTCCCCTGCTGTTCTGGCTTGCCAGGCCCCCAGGGGAGGCACAGATAAGACTAGTCATTTGCTTACATGCTATCACGTGGGCAGACCTCAAAACTCCACGCTCAGGGAGGGGACCAGACACGGAAGGCCCCACGGGGTGTGAGTCCACGCAGGTGACACGTCCGGACCTGGCTCCTCCACAGACAGGGAGGGGGCTCGCGGGGGCCGAGGGCGAGGGGGGGTGACGGCTGATGTGGGATGGGGCTGCTTTCGGGCTGATGGAATGTTGTGGCACTGGACGGAGATGACAGTTGCACAACTCGGCGCGTGTTCCGAAAACCACGGGGTTGTGCGCCTAAACGTGCGAAGTGTGTGGCCCCTGCACTGGGCCTTCCCCAAACAAGAGAGCGTTTTAAAAAAAGGCAGGGCCTGTCCTTGCTGCTCAGATGCCTGTGTGCTGTGGCCTGGGGGTGGGCCCCGAGCCTGGCCCCCTGCCGCCGGCTCATCCAGGCTCTGGTGGGCTGTCGGGCGTCTTCTGGCCTTGGGGACAGAGGATGTGCCATCCCCCACATGTGGCGGCTGGGCGTCCCTCACCAAACTCCAGCTCTGACCTGAACCACCGCCGCGGGTGGACGTGGGGGGGCGTGTGAGACGTAGTCCTGGGGGCTTTTTGACCTCTGGTGTCGGGTGCCTTGGGTGGGCCCTGAGGACCCCCCCCACGAGGCCAGGTGACCACGGGAGAGGAGTGACACCAAACGGTCCCACCCGAATTCATCCGCTCACTGTAGGCCCTCCGCGGGCGGCTGCGGGGTGCCCCCTCCTGTGCCGTCCACGGCGTGCGGGGCGGGCACGAGGCCGAGGGAAGACGAGAGGCGCCCTTCAGGGAAGGGCATTTCTGTGCCCCCTGCTGTGTGGCGGGGCAAGGGTTTGGCCTCGGGGCGTCCCTGGGGGCTCAGTGTGTGTCTGTGTGTCTCAGGTCCCTCGCTCGGAGCCGGGCGCCTGCGGACTCCTCCTGAGGGTCCCGCCCCTGGAGCCCCACAGCAGGGGAGCCCCTGCCGTCTACAGGGAGGGGCCTGCTCCCCCCCCCGGCCGTCGGGGCACACAGTTCCTGGGGTTCCCGTGCCTCCCAGAACGGGCTCCCTGGGCTGCCAGCTGCTACGGGTGCCATGTCCTTCCTTGCCGGGTAGCGCTGACTCGGCGCCTAGACTCCCCGTCGGGATCGGCCTCTGTCACCTTAGGAACAGATCCCTGAGTGAAACTGAAAGAGGCCTTCCTTGCCCTCGTTCCGAGGCCTGCTGCATTTCAAGAGCCACATGTGCCACCTTCTGGAAGCAGGTCACCCCTGTTTCCTCGGAGTCACAGCCCAGAGGGTCAGAGGCTGCTGACGTAGGGTCCTGGGACGGCGGGTGGAAGGGCTGGGTCTGGCCGTAGGGCTGCAGCGGCCGTAAACTTTTATGGCCCTGACTCACCAGGTGGGGCCAACACCCCTGTCCCCCAGATGGCCCAGGGGTGCCAGGAGTGGCCTGTGTCCCGCCCCCATCCTGCAGCCCGGAGTCCAGCCAGCCGAGCCAGCATCTTCCTCCACACGTGGGGCAGACAGAGGGAGGGCCGCCCCCGCCCCCGCGCGTGCCCGCGTCAGGCGTGGGGCTGGGAAGATGGGCTGGCCGGCCGGCTCAGACCCTCGTCTCCCCTGCCGGGGCGCCCTGGGCACCTGGATCTGTCTGTGGCTGGGTTTGCGCAGGGTCTGCACGGGGCACGGTGCTCACTGGGGCTCCGGGTGTCTGCAACGTCCTCCTTGGCCACTTGCCCTGGAGGCTGGGAAGTGGGTGCAGAGGACCCCCTCCCTCCCCTGCCTGGTCCTGGCGAGGTTCTGAGCTTGGCGCTCCCTGCAGCACGGGCCACCGGAGCCTCTCCCGGTGTCATTCAGGCAAACGTGAGCCGGCTGGGACGATTTCAGGAGATTTTCACCAGATTCCAGTCGTCCAGGAGCTCGGCCCGCTGTTTTGAGGTTGTCACTGTCGGGGGCTGTCAGGAACAGCCTTGGGAAGGGTGTGGGGCTGTCGGGCTAGGGGTGGAGGGCGACGTTTGTCCAGGGCCGGCATCGTGGAACCTGGAGGAGGGCGCCGTGTCCGGGGAGGGTATGGGCATGATGGCTGGATTGCCGACTTGGAGAAATCAGGGGCTGCCACCCCCAAATCTAGGTCTGCCACTTCTCTTAGAGAACCAGCCCATCTGGACGCCCGGGGCCACATTCCTGCATAGTAGAGGCTGTGCTGCCCCGGCTGGGCCCCCACCGGCCCCCTGAGGGCTTGGGGAAGCTCCTTTGAGAAGGGCTTGCTGGGATTTCGGGTCCCCAGGCCCCGCTGTGTGGGGGCGGCAGGGCTGGCCTCGCTGCCCACCAGTGCACTCACGAGCTCCGTGCTACCTAGGTTCTGCAGCAGCTCAGTGCTGGTCCCAGACAGCAGGTCCCTCAAGGCCCCTGAGACGGGCGTGACCCCAGATGCCCCAGGGGCCCAGCGTCCTCACAGGGTCCTCAAAAGCAGAGAACTTCCTCCGCTGGAGGCCGGAGGGGAGCGAGAGACTGAGCGGGCCTCCGTGTCTGCGGCCAGTGACAGGGACGCGGGCCTCCTGTCCTGCTGACAGCCGCGTGGGCTTGCAGGTGGAGTCTCCGCAGAGCGCCCGGCACGGAGCCTGGGCCTCATGAGGCCCAGAGCAAGGGCGGCGAGCCGGCCTGGAGCCCTGTCGTGCGGGACGCGAGGCCGTCCGGGGGTGCCGCCGCGAGCTGCTGAGTCGTGGCCGTTCACCACGGGAGAAGCAGACAGTCCCAGGCTCTGGCAGCAGGTCTCGGGGTGCCCGTGCTGCGGCGTGGGGGCCTCTGGCCGCTTCCCAGCAGTGGGCACAGCGTCCAGCCCGGTGCCGGGGTTCGCTGGGGCCGGAGCGCGGGAGACTGTTGAGCGCGGGTGGTGCGCCCCAGCCCGGCCCGAGGAGCCTTCCTTCCCCTGTGGGACGCCAGCCGCGCTCTGGGTTTGGGCAGAGGTCCCGAGGGCGTTCTTGGCGCCAGGCTGGACGAAAGGGGGCTGAGGGGGTGCCGACCGCTCGGGCCGCTCACCTAGGACTCGCGTGACCAGCCGTGGTGCAGGAGCCGCTGTCTGCTCACGGCTCTCTGAGGGGCTAGGCTGAGAGACGTGGCATGCCAGCCAGCCCGAAGCAAACCCGAGAGCAAGCGGGGATGGCAGCAAGCCCCAGGGGGGACAGGCCACCCTCTGCGTGGAGGGACAGAGTAGGCGCTGCGATGTCAAAGGACCAGGAAGTCTGGGGCCAGTGGGATTTGGCCTAAACGTGCTCAGGGGAAGAAGACGTGGGCGTCAGAGAAGACCACAAGCTCAGTGTATAGAATGCCTTTTAAAAACCGCGAGTAAACATGAGACCCGAGTAGACAGTTCCCAGAAGAAGCCCCGTGGAAGGTGCTCGGCGCCTGGAGGAAGCGTTGGTGTGCACGGAGGTTTAAAGGTCTGCCGCCACCGAGGGTGGGCTCGCAGGGGCCGGAAGCAGGCGGGGCGGTACCGCCCCTTGGCAGACCATGTGCCTCTCCCTGCTAAGGCTGAACTACATCTGGAGGTGGGGGGACCTTGGGGACCCCGTGATCCAGGCTCGGATGCCCTCAGTCACCGAGGAGGCTCTGTGTTCTACTCCCCATGTCCTCTGGGCCCTGGGGGGGTGGGGGCGAAGTGCCATGTGGCCTCGAAGCCGTGTCCTTGGGGCTGGTGGCGGAGTGCAGTGACTGGCCCCTAGGGCTGCTCGCCTCCGGTGTGTCCCGCGCATGCAGGTGCGGCCTGCCTGTCGGGCTATCAGACTGTCCCCCCGCCTCACCCGTCGTAGCACTGTCACCGCGGCTGCCCCGAGGGAGCTGGCCTCTCCTGGGCGAGGGGATGGGTCTGTGGGCCCACGGCTGGCACAGGCAGACGGCAAGCCGCAGGCCAGCCCACATCTGTCTCCAGAACCCAGCCCCAGGCTCTCCGCGTTGTCCCCGGCGTCGTCTCCCTCTGCGGTTGGTTCTGCTTCCCCACATCCAGTTTCTCCCCAAGGGCCGCCGTGCGGCCGCGTGTGAGAAGAGCGTGAGGCCTGCTGGGAGCTCGGCGGGGCCTGGGGCTGTCCCCGCCGTCAGCTCCTCGGGTGGCGCGCGGGGCCCCGTGCGTGTCCCCCACACGGTCGCGCTCTGCCGCTTCTGCTCTCGGGGGCCAGGCTCGGGTGACGGGCTGTGTGCCGGTCCTTCTGCCAGGGCCACCTCCGTTCCCAGTCAGCTTACTGGTCTTGCGTTCAGCCGCGTGCTGACCGAGCCAGGCCAGGGCGGAGTTGTCAGGTGTGGAGGAAACGTGGGGTCTCCCTGCCCAGCCCAGCGCGGTGACCGCCTGTGCCGTGGCCTACGGTGTTGGGGACCCCCCCGTGCCTGTCCCCAGGACGGCACTTGCTCTGTGTCCCAGCAGGACGGGAGGTTTTGCAGGAGCCCCGTCAGGTGAGACAGTGCTCTGGGGGGGCGGGTCTGCGGGGGGCGCCTGGGCTCCTGCAGCCCACCTTTCACTACACTGAGAGCAGACCTGGAAACCCGACCCTTGGACGGCTGTGTCTCAAATGGGCATTCTGGGTGCGCCCACCTTCTTGTCCCAGATGGAGGGGCTCCCCCTTCCTGCCCTGCCTGAGCTGTGCGTGGGGTGCTTGGGCCCCTGCCTGTGTCTGGCATCCCAGAGCCGCTGCGCTCCGGGGGCCTCCTGGGAGCTCCACAGAAACCCGAGGTCACACACCTGGTGCCGGCCTCGCCCGGAGCTGCTGCTCAGCTCCCGGCCCCCGGGGCTCACAGGGATCTGGGCTGGGGTTTGCTGCCCCCTCCAGTCCCAGTGTCCCAGGGTGGCCTTAACAACTGACCACACGCTGGGCCGCTTAAACCACACGACTTTGTTCTCCCGGTCCCGGAGCCCAGAAGGCGGAGGTCAAGGTGCAGCGGGGCCGCACTCCCTCCACACGCTCCGGGGGAGGGTCCCTCCTGCCTCTCCCAGCTCCCGGGCCTCCAGGCGTCCCTCGGCGTGCGGCCGCACGGCTCCGGTGCCTGCCTCGGTAGCACGCGGCCGTCCCCTCCTTGTCTGCCTCCCCCACCCCCCGCCCCATCCTGGGACCCCAGGACCTTCCGTCCGAGCCAGGTGGAAGGGCGGCCGGAGAGGCTGCCATGTCGCGCCCAGGGGGAGGCCAGCAAGTCCCCGCTGCCCACAGATGCGGTTTCGGGGGCGGCCTCATCCCGGCCTGGCGGGTACAGATGCGGGAGCAAGCCGCGGTGGGCCGGCGGGGTCTGGACAGCCTGCTCAGAGCCGGCAGAGCCGGGGTGACGGCCGGGGGCGGGAGTCGGCAGAGAGGCCGCATGCCTGCCGGGGCCCGCCGGCCAGGGGCGTGTCCGGGGCTCAGGGGCTCCCGGCCTTGGCCTCTTCCCACGCGGCACTGCCCAGTTGTCTTGTCTGGGCTACTAAGGCCTTGCTGTTTTTGTGTTTCAATGACTCATTTGAAAACCCGATCTCAAAAGGAAATGGTGTGAACGCAAACCGCGGTCATGAAGCGCGGGCCCGTGTGGGTCCTCACACTTCACCTGTCGTGGGGTGTTCTAAAAATACACGCCAGCCCACTGCACGGGCGCCAAGCTCCGACCCAGCCGGGCACCGGCGGAGTTACGCCCCTCCGTGCCCCGAGACCCCACCTGGTGCCCCCCGGGGCTGGTCCCGAAGCAGCTGGAGCCTCCCAGGGACCAGGCTCGGGGGCCCGGGCAGGGTTCCACGGGCAGCACTGTGGAGGGGGAGGTGGGGGACGCCAGCCAGGCCGGAAAGCAGGGGGCTGGGACAGGTGGAGTCCTGACCGTGCACAGAAGGGGGGCTGCCCTGGTGTCTTGGGGGATGGGGGAACAGGAAGCCTGAGCCTGGGGAGACCCCAGGGTGGTGAGAGGTGACACTGGACCTGGACATTGGACGAAGGGCTCCGTAGGGTGGCCTCTGGGGTCGCGGGGTGGTGATGGGCATGGCGTGATTAATGCAACATAAAATTTGCTCTTTTGAAGTGTACAATTAAGTGTCCTTCACTATGTTCCTAGTATCGTACAAACATCACCATTCCCTAATTCCAGAACATTCCATCAGCCCAAAAGCAGTCCTGTCCCCATCAGCTGTCACGTGGCTGTTGGCACCCCGCGAGCCCCCTTCCCGTCCGCGGAGGAGCCTGGTCCGGGCGCGTCCCCCGCGTGGACTCACACCCCGTGGGGCCTCCTGTGTCTGGTCCCCTCCCTGAGCGTCGTGGGCTCGGGGTCCGTCCCCGGGGCCGTGCGTGGGACCTCGCTCGTGGCCACGGCCGATCACATGCCCGTGCGTGGGCAGGCCACGTTGTGTGTACCCTCTCACCCGCTGGTGGCCACTGGCCGGTCTGTGGCCGTCGTGACCCCTGTCGCTGTGTTCGTGTGTGTGTACAGGTTCTGTGCGGACAGGTGTCTGCATCTCTCCTGGGGTCCCGGGGAAGCTGCCCGCGGGACCCCCCACGCTCCCTGGCCTCTGGCGGGGCTTTCTGAAGGAGCAGCCCGGCGCTCTGTGGCCGCAGAGCCTGGAAGCACCTGCTTGTGGGAAGGGGTTCAGCGTGGTTCCGGGACGCGGCTGCCGACAGAGGAAAGCTGTGGTGGGGGCGGGGCACGGACAGGGCTTACCAGGCGGTCTGGGGGGGGGAGCACTCACGCACCTGCTGCCGAGAAGGGGGGCGATCGAACCCCGGGGACAAGGGCCAGCTGGCCAGCACCTGTGGTCACTCCTGCCCGCCTCTGTCCCAGGTGCTGGGAGCAGAGTCCCCTTGAGGGGGGTCCCCCAAATCCAGGAGATGTCTGGGGCCTCAGTGAAGTCTTGGTCGCTGAAGTGGTCACTGGACTGCAGAGGCCTTGGGCTCTGCTGCGTGCCTGACCAGCCTTGCCCGTGGGCCTTCACACAACCCACTTCTCCCAAGGAGCGAAAGCGGGGCTCCGAGGGGCTAAGGTGCCCGAGTTGCCAACAATGATCGGTTGTCAGAAGGCTGAGCTGGGTTTTGACCCCATCCGCGTGACCCCAGAACCTTTACAAGGAACGGCCAAGACCCTGAATCACCCCCTCGCTGTGTGTTCATCGAGGAAGACCTCAGGACTTTCCGCTCTTGGCTTCTAAGGCTGTGTCCCACCGGGTGCCGGCCTGCAGGAGCCGGGAGGGTACGGGCACGGGCGGGGGCAGGCCAGGGCGCCCGAGGCCAGGGAAGTGCCGCGCTGGCAGCAGGCGTGAGCCCGCACAGCCGAGCCGGGCAGCAGCGGGTGCTCGGGACCCACACGCGTCCCTCTGCCGGAGCTCAGGCCTGTGGGCCCCTTTTCTGGCCAGGAGCTCGGGGTAAAGGCAGCCCCTCCCCGCCCCCTGAGGGATTGCATAAGCTGCCCGCGTGCGGACAGTGATTACTGGAAGTCCCGAGGATTTCTTCATCCAGGGCTTGGCCGGGAGTGGCAGCTGCCTCCCCTTCCTGCCTCCCTTGGTGATTAATGTCCTTAGCCACTGCCGGGCCCGAGGAGCTCGAGGGCCGGCCTAGGCTCCGGGCGCCCAGCGGCGGTGGGTGGGGCCCAGGGGAGCCCAGGGCACAGGCCACGGGGCAGATGGAAATCGGGTGGGAAGTCCTGTGTGCGTGTTGTCAGCCCCGGTGGCATTTTCTGGGCCTGCCCTGCCCTGCCTTCTAGAACAGGAACGTTCTCAGTGGGGAAGCTGTGCGTCTGTGCCCCTTCCTGGCTCAGCTTGGTCCCGACTCCCCCAGAGCCCCTGCTGCGAGCCCAGTCTGGTGACAGAGGGACAGGGCTGGCCCTCGGCTTGGAAGTGCTGGCCGGGTTGGACTTCGCCTCCCGGCCTCAGACGCGCCGGGTCCTGACGCCGGCCCGTGGCATGGGCTGAGGCTCCGGAGCTCACACCGGGGCCCGGGGCTCTCTTCGTGGGCGGCAGGAGCAGCCCCCCAGGGCCTGAGTTACTTGTTATTTGGTGGGCCCGGCAGCCTGAGACGGTCGTGTGGACAGCGGGGGCGGGGGGGATGCGCTGGGGCGGCCCGGCCACACCGGAAGGGCTGCCGTCATCCTGGAGGTCCGTCCCGGAGCTCGTCTTCGTTCTGCCCCAGGCACTGCTCCGTGTGGCCGGGAGCCCCACTGGGGGGCACTGGCTGCCCAGGTGGGCCCTGTGGTCAAGAGTCCAGTCCCAGTGTCCCCAGGAGGGCCTGTCGGGCCGCACTTGGGGCCTCCTGAGTGCTTGGAGCACGGGGGCTGAGCCCAGGCGCCCGGCCACACTGCAGAGCTGGGGAGCCTATGCGCCCACACTCCCTCTCGAGTGTGCGGCCCGCCGCCCCGAGCCCACCTCCTCTGTGGGGGGTGGCCTGGCCTGGGCGCCCCTTAGCCCACTCTCCCTTGTCCCTGGGTCTGTGCCCTCGCCCATCGGGGCTCAAGGTGACCTCGGGATGTGCCGTGTCTCTCCCCAGGTCGTGATGCCGCCACCGAGGAGCAAGAAGCCCAGATAGACGCCCCCGTGGCCTGGGTCGCGGAGCCCCCAATGCTGGCAGCGGGGCCCGCCATGGATGGGGAGCTTCCGCAGCACGAGCCCCCTCCAGCGGGCGGCACCCTCTACAGCCCGCCCCCCCTGCAGACCCCGCTGTGCGGGCCCGGCATCCAGGTGAGTCTGGCCCCCCCGGGGTCAGCCCGCGCGGGGGACGCTGCCCCGGGGCTGCCGCTGCGGCCTCCCCTGCCCGGGCCTCGAGCGGATGTCCCAGCCCCCGCTTTGCAGGGAGGACCCTTAGGGGGTGCCCAGCTGCCACCAGGTTTCTCAGATGTGAGCCACCGGGTTGGTTTTGCCAAGGTCAGGACTGGCCCTCAGGGAGACGCTTGGGCCCGGGCTGCTATCCTCACCAGCAGGACAAGGGCTGCGACCTCCGTGACGTTTTATTTCAAGGTTTTTTCTTTTCTTTTCTTTCTTTTTTTGTTTTTAAAGATTTTATTTATTTATTTGGCAGAGAGAGAGAGAGAGAGATCACAAGTGGGCAGAGAGGCAAGCAGAGAGAGAGGGGGAAGCAGGCTCCCCGCTGAGCAGAGAGCCCGATGTGGGGCTCGATCCCAGGACCCTGAGATCATGACCTGAGCCGAAGGCAGAGACCTAACCCTCTGAGCCACCCAGGCGCCCCAGAAGTTTATGTCTTAAGCAGTTTTAGAGTTATAGGAAAATGGAGCACAAAGTTTCCACATCCCTCCT
>CM052898.1:262056-327067 GCA_028534135.1 Potos flavus | reverse complement strand
GGGCCTTTGCACGTGCTCTCTCCACTCTCTGTGCCCTTGGCCCTTCCTCACCCTCGGCTCCTGCTGTCAGCCCCTCCCCGGGTCACTCTGGCTGAGTGGGACCCAGCATGTGATCGATCGGGTGGCCCTGTGCACAGGGGCGTGGGCGCCATGGAGATTGTAGCCATGGACATGAAGGTCAGCGGCATGTACATCGCCCGCCAGCTCAGCTTCTCCGGCGTCACCTTCCGCATCGAGGAGATCCCACTGGCCCCAGCCTTCCAGCGCGTCTATAACCGTGCGGCCCTGCTGGTAAGGGGTGGGGGGTGGGCGGCCTTGGAGGGGGGGGGTCGGGCAGCAGCCGGGCAGCAGCGGGCTCAGCCGTGCGTGTCGTTGCAGTGGGCCGAGGCCTTGGGCGTGTTCCAGCAGGCGGCCGACTGGATTGGCCTCGAGTCTCGCAAGTCCCTGTGGGGCCAGTTCTGGTCGGCCCACCAGCGTTTCTTCAAGTATCTGTGCGTTGCTGCCAAGGTGCACCGGCTGGTGGCGCTGGCCCAAGAGGAGCTGGCCCGAGACAAGGTGAGCCGGGGGACGCCGCGGCTGACCCTGCGGGGCTGCCCGGACGCTCTGCCCCCCCCCCCCCCCCGGCCTCTCGAGAGTTTGGCGGCTACACCGGGACCTCTGCTCCCTCGTGTGGCTGGCTGAGCCTGTGAGGACGGGGCGGGGCACCGGTGATGCCAAGGTCCAGAAGGTTCTGGTCCTGCCCGACCCGGCTCCCCTGAGGCAGGCGCCGAGCGTGGCCTTGCCCCCGGTTTTCCGTGTCCAGGCCGGGCCGGCGAGTCCCCAGGAAGAACTGGGCAGGAGCCAGGGCAGAGGATAAGGGACAGGGTCCAGGAGGGCTGAGTTCTAGGGTGGGTCTGGGTGTGCTGGGGGCCTGGCAGCCGGCAGGAAGGAAGCAGTGGAAAGAGACACCGAGGCCAACTCTGGGTTTCTGACTGCCGGGGGCTTGGGAGCCTGGGGCTTCCCTATGGGCCCCTCTGGGCCACGCTCCAGGGATGGCTGGTGGGGGTCCCAGAGCCCAGCTCATCCCTGCTCCCCCATCCCCACCCCCAAGTGTGTGGTCATCGGGCTGCAGTCCACAGGCGAGGCTCGGACCCGGGAGGTGCTGGACGAGAAAGATGGGCAGCTCGACTGCTTTGTCTCCGCTGCTGAGTAAGTGATGCTCACGGCCCACAGGGTGGGTGGTACAGCCACTCCTGGGACGATCCCCCCCCACATCCCCCCCACGTGACAGCCCATGTCACCAGGAGCCTAGATGCGCGTCTGCTCGGACACCAGCCCCCGCCCCTGCCCCCTAACCAGAAAGATTAGCCGTGATGACCCCAGGGCTCAGAGGGTGCCGGCAGAGGGATCGGGATTTCAGTACGAGGCTTCCAGGTGCCCACCCCCCACCGTGGGCATGGTGCGGTTTCAGGGGCTGCACAGATGTTGGGGTCCCCGAAGCAGCCAGTCTCCCTTCCTGGGGCTCCCGGGCCCAGCATCCCTCAGAGGCGGTTGGCCCATGCAGGCAGAGCCCCAAGCCCTTGGAGGCTGGAAGGAGGGAGCCCCACCCAGGCCTCCGGCCCACACTTAGGCCTTCCCGGTAAAACTGCGCCTCTGCAGCCTCGGACCCTCCGCCCCCGTCTCCCTCCAACCCGTCCCCCGTAGTCTGCACAGCTGCCTCCCTGCCCCCACCTGCCCTCTGTGAACCCCAGGCCCTGGGCGCCACCCCCCCCAGAGCTAGCCCCAGCATGGGCCCAACGCTACTCCGAGTCTCCCGCTGGACAGTATGACTGTCCTTGTAGTGGGAATAAATTTTGCTTCTTGCTTTCAGGGGTGTCTTTCTGTCGCTAATTCAGAAGCACTTTCCTTCAACCAAAAGAAAGCGAGAGAGAGGAGCAGGCAGTAAGAGAAAACGTAAGCCCCCCCTCCTCCCCCCCCCCCGGCCTCTGACCCCTGACCCACGCCCAGCCTGGCCTGTGGCCCTGCCAGGTTTCCCTCCGGGCCTGGCTCCCGTCTGAGCAGCCGCCTGTCTCTGCCGCTTGCTGCGCAGCCTGCCGCGTGGGAGGGGTTCTGTCTTAGCAGGCCATCTCGTGACGCCCGCCCCGTCTGTCTGGGGCAGGACAGACAGAGGGCAGCTAAGCACAGCTGAGAGAGAGAGAGAGAGAGCCGGGCAGGCAGCCGCCTACCGGTGGGCTCCGGCACCACCCTCAGACAGGGTCTGGGCAGGGGAGCCTAAGATTCTGGTATCCGGCCTTGGGCTCCCTCAGTGGAAGCCAGCCCTGCGGTTAAACGAGCCGGCCGCGTGGGCTACGACAGGGAGGTTCCCCCCCTTCCAGCGGAGGCTGAGTATCAGCTCATCACGGGAAGCGAGGCTCAGAGAGGGCAAGCAACTGTCCTGAGGTCACACGGCCAGACCAGGGGGCCACAGTCCCCTCGCCTTCAGGACCGGCCTCTGGGGCACCCTGGACCGTGGCAGTGCTTGGAAGAGGACCGCCGTCCTCTTGGGACCGGGACACATCCTCTGGCCGGCCTGCCCAGGCTTGCCTTGTGTGGTCGGGCACGCGGTCTCCCCAGGCCCCAGCTCCAGATAAGCCGAAGTGTCAGGAGATCGGATGGGGGTGCTAAAGCTGCCCCGTTACACCATGGCCGGGCCACGGCAGGACACCGGAGAGCAGCCCAAAGCACTCGCGTCCCAGCACGTGAGCCTGGCCCCGGGCGGCCCCCTTCTCCACGTGGGGAGTCGCCGGGAGCTGGGCCCCTCGGGGGGAGGAGCGGGCCGGGCCTCGGTGAGCCTGGTTCTTGGTGTGCAGGGCGGCCGCGGGGCCGCGGGGGCAAGGCTCCCAGGCTGGCGTGCGAGGCGGCGGGCGTGATCCGCATCAGTGACGACAGCAGCACGGACTCAGATGCCGGCCTGGATAGTGACTTCCACTCCTCCCCCGAGTCCGTGCTGGACGACGATGTGGTCATCCTGGACGCCGTCGGGCTGCCGGCCGATGACCGCGGTGAGCCCCGCCGCCGGGCGTTTGCCACTTTCCAGATGGGGGAGACGGGCTCAGTCGGGCCGCGCTGCTGGTCCGAGGCAGAGCGGGCTCGCGCCAGCCGTCTAGGGGCAGGGAGAGCGCACCGGACCCCAACCCCTCCCGTGCCCCACCCCCCGGGGACCCCCTCGTCCAGCACCGCGAGCGGGGCTGTGGGCAGGGGGCTGGCCGGTACCCCCCCTGACCCTCCGGCCCCGCAGGGCCCCTGTGCCCCATGCAGCGAGACCCGCACGGCCCCGGCGTCCTGGAGCGCGTGGAGCGGCTGAAGCAGGGCCTGCTGGCCAAGGTGCGGGCGCTGGGCCGGGAGCTGCCGGTGAACACTCTGGATGAGCTCATCGACCAGCTCGGGGGCCCGGAGCACGTGGCCGAGGTGAGCCGTTGGGGGCCCCCACCTAGATGCAGGCTCCGAGGCCCCCTGCTGGCCACCCTGCGTCCACACCCAGCGCAGGGAGGCGGGCTTGGGGTGCGGGGGACCCAAGCTCCAGCATCCGTGGTCCAGCCCACGAGGCTGGGGGTGCTGGTCGAGGACCTTTCTCGCTCAGCCACGTCTGCTCGGCGCCCTGCTCCCCAGCCCAGCTCTGCAGCCCCCTTCCCCCACACTCTCCTCTGCCCCTGGGCCTCTGGGGGCGCTCTCAGGTCCCAGACTTGACCCCGTGTCCCCTGCCCGTCCTCTCCACGTGCACAACTATACCCTTTCCTGGGATGTCCTGTGGCGAAACCCAGGTCTGTTTTCACCCAAGATAGCCGTTTACAGTAGAAGACGGGGTGGAGCCAAAATCCTGCATCTGCCCCGCGGGCAGCCGGGCCGGGGCGGAGGCCGCGTCTGGCCCAGGGTCCGCAGCACCCCCAACACACACTGAGGAGCCGCGGGGGCACGGGTGGGGAGGCAGGGAAACGCACGCAGGGACTAGCCCTTGCGTGGCCTCGCCAGCTCACTGCCATTCCCTCTCCCCCAACCCCAGATGACCGGCAGGAAGGGCCGCGTGGTGTCCAGGCCCGACGGGACAGTGGCCTTCGAGTCTCGGGCAGAGCAAGGCCTCTCCATCGACCACGTGAACCTCAGGGAGAAGGAGCGCTTCATGAGTGGGGAGAAGGTGGGGTCCACGGAGATGGGGGCTGGGGGCCGGGGGAATGGGCTATGTTCACAGGTGCTCCCCCAGTGTCCCCCCAGTGTCGGGGGAGCCTGTGAGGACCCTGGGGGCCCCGGGAGCTGCAGGGTTCCTGATGGGCCGACTGCAGGACCACAGAGCCCTGCAGCCCCCGCTGGATCCGTGTGTATCGCGCACACGCGTGTGTGTGTGAGTGTGCGTGTGCGCCTGAGCGGGCCCCCACAGGTCTCCCTGGCCGTCCCAGCCTTCAAGCGCTGTCACCCGTGCCGTCCCTGCCAGGTGGCTTCTCTGAGGCCCAACCTTGAAACCCCGCGTGGGAAAGCTGCTGTGGGCAGGGCGGGCTCCGCTCAGGCCAGGGGCGGCCAAGGGTGGCCCAGACCCCGCTCCCAGCCCACACGGGCTGCCCCATGGGCAGGCACGTCAGCCCCCCGTGCGGGTCGCCCCGAACGCGCCCCGACGGCCCAGGCGAGGGTCGCAGGGCACAGACTGTCCCCTCCGCACCCCGGCAGCTCGTCGCCATCATCTCTGAGGCCTCCAGCTCCGGCATCTCCCTCCAAGCCGACCGCCGCGTCCAGAACCAGCGGCGCCGGGTCCACATGACACTCGAGCTGCCGTGGAGCGCCGACCGCGCCATCCAGCAGTTCGGTGAGCCCCTACCCGGCCTGCCCCACCCCGCTCCAGGCTGCCCGGCCACCGCCCGGGCCCTGAGAGCCCTCCTCTGCCTTCAGGCCGGACCCACAGGTCCAACCAGGTCTCTGCGCCTGAGTACGTCTTCCTCATCTCGGAGCTGGCCGGGGAGCGCCGGTTTGCCTCCATCGTCGCCAAGCGGCTGGAGAGCCTGGTGAGCGGGCGGGTGGGCTCCCCGAGGAAGGGCTGCAGCGGGACCCCGGGGGGGGCGGACGCGGCTCATGACGGCCTTCCCCGTCCCGGCCAGGGGGCTCTGACCCACGGGGACCGCCGCGCCACGGAGTCCCGTGACCTGAGCAAGTACAACTTTGAGAACAAGGTACCTGGGGAGGGCCGGGGGCGGCAGAGGAGTCCCTCGCCCAGGCCCGGGCTCCGAGCCCGGCCCTCCTGACACCCTCCCCCTCCCACTCAGTACGGCGCCCGGGCCCTCAGCTGCGTCCTCACCACCGTCCTGAGCCAGACCGAGAACAAAGTGCCGCTGCCCCAGGGTTACCCCGGGGGAGATGCTGCCTTTTTCCGGGGTGAGCTGCGGGCGAGTGAGGGTCTCTGGGGTGGGGGGCAGCTTGGCCCTGAGCTGTTTGGGGCACCGGGATTGGCAGACTGGATTTGTGGCCAAAGACTCCTCCCACCCACGCTTAGCGAGGGGCCGCGGGGGGCGGGGAGGACCCCGGGAGGCCCGGGGGGCGGAGAGCAGCTCCCATCTGAGGCTCTCCCCTCCGCAGACATGAAGCAGGGCCTGCTGTCCGTTGGCATCGGGGGGCGCGAGTCCAGGTCTGGCTGTCTGGATGTGGAGAAGGGTGAGTCGCGCGCGCAGCCCCCCAGCCCCAACGGGGAGACCCGCTGACGCGGCCTGAGCCCCCCCCGCCCCCCGCCCCGCAGATTGCTCCATCACCAAGTTCCTGAACCGCATCCTGGGGCTGGAGGTGCACAAGCAGAACGCGCTCTTTCAGTACTTCTCCGACACCTTCGACCACCTCATCGAGATGGACAAGAAGGAGGGCAAATACGACATGGGCATCCTGGGTGAGGGCCCCAGCCGGGGGCAGCGTCTGTCCCCGCCCCGGCAGGGCAGGGAATGGCCCCGGCAGCCTTGGGCCTGCCCCAGCGCCACCCCCCGCATCACACGGAGAGACTGAGGCCAAGCCCGGCAGCCCCCGCCCCCATAGGCCCCCCCGGGGGGGGAGGGCCTTGGAGGTGCAGGACTTGGAGCATCATGAAGACTCCAGGGAGAGGGGGCGCTAAGTGCTGTCCTGTGCTTGGGGGACTGCCGGGTCCCCTTCTCGGGTGTCCCCCAAGGACCGGAGAGTTTTATTTAGATGCGAGGCATGTATTAGCGAGCTCAGTGTGATGGTGGTAAGCCGGACACGGGTGCTCTCACCGCCCCCCGAGCCAGGCCCTCACCGAGAACAATGGGCCCGTTCCTGAGTGTCCCTGGCGGTGAAAGCACACACTATTGGAAAATGAATGGCCGTGGCCGTGTGCCAATAAAACTTTACTCAAAAAAAAGAAAAAAAAACTTTATTCATAAACTCAGTGGCAGGTAGTTTGCCGACTCTTACATAACCATCCCCCAGCGGCCACGCAGAGCAGACTGTGTGTGGCCTGTAGTCCCACTGAGCGTAAGTGTCCAGCAGGACCCCAGGCCACCCCTGGAGGGGCCCCTTGCCGTCCGGGGTGCTGCATAGGGTCGGGGCCAGGCCGTCTCTGCTGGGGGAACCGCCACTGTGCTCCCTGGTGGGCCTCTCTGGGGTACCCGAGAACTTGGGATTGACAGCCCCCCGAAAGCCCAGAGCCTGGAGCCTCCCAAGCCACACAGGGCCTCAGGGCATGCTGGGATCCATGGGGCGAGGACCCTGGGGGAGGGGGGGGCAGGCGGGAGGGTCTCAGCCCGCTGTCCTCCACGTCCCCTCCACAGACCTGGCTCCGGGCATCGACGAGATCTACGAGGAGAGCCAGCAGGTTTTCCTGGCCCCCGGACACCCACAGGATGGGCAGGTGGTCTTCTACAAGGTGAGGGCCCCCAGAGGCGCCCAGCAGGCGCAGCCCCCCCCCACTGCCAGGGCCCCTTGGGCCGCTCTGAGCGCACGTGCTCTTGCAGATCAGTGTGGACCGCGGCCTGAAGTGGAACGAGGTTTACGCCAGGTCGCTGGAGCTGACGGGCGCCCATGACGGCTTCTACCTCTCGAAGGTGGGCGGCGCCGTGGCGCACAGGTCCCCCGGGCGGGATGCCGGGGCGGGGGCAGGAGACCGAGGGCGGCCTCACGCGCCGTCTGCCCAGGTTCGCGGCAAGCTGAGCTGCCTCCTGGCGGAGCAGAACCGCGGCAAGCACTTCACGGTGTACAAGCCCAACGTGGGTCGGCAGAGCCAGCTGGAGACGTACGACAGCCTGTGCCGGAAGTTCCGCCGGGTACGTGGGGTCGAGGGTCGAGGGGCGGGGAGGCGGGGACGGCCAGCCCGTGCGGGGGCTCACGAGGCTGCGGGTCCCCAGGTGACGGCGGAGGAGGCCAGGGAGCACTGGGAGAACAGCTACGCCTTCTCGCTGACGCACTGCAGCCACACGGCGTGGTGAGGGCCGGGGTGGGAGCGGGCGGGGCGCCCCTCTACGGAGCAGCCGTACGCTGGGGGGCGGCGGCCGCGGGTCCCCCGGAGCAGCGCGGCAGCGCTTCGGATCTGAGCCCCCGGCCCCCCCCCCCCCCCCCCCCCCCGCGGCGCAGGAACCGCCCCTGCCGGCTGGTGCAGGAGGGCAAGGACTGCACGCAGGGCCTGCGGCTGCGCCACCACTACATGCTGTGCGGGGCCCTGCTGCGCGTGTGGGGCCGCATCGCCGCCGTCATGGCCGACGTCACCAGCAGCAGCTACCTGCAGATCGTGCGCCTCAAGACCAAGGACAAGAAGAAGCAAGTCGGTGAGCGCGCGGGCACGCCGGCGGGGCGGGCGCGGGGGGCACGGCCGCGGGGGCGCTGACCCTGCGTCGCACGGCCCGCAGGCATCAAGATCCCCGAGGGCTGCGTGCGCCGCGTGCTGCAGGAGCTGCAGCTCATGGACGCCGACGTCAAGCGCAAGAACGCGCGCGGCCGGGCCTTCCCCGCGCCGCTGCCCGCCCTGCGCCCGCTCGCGCTGCCCTGCGGCCCCGGCGAGGTCCTGGACCTCACCTACAGCCCGCCGGCGCAGGCCTTCCCGCCGCCCTCGCCCTTTGCCTTCCCGCCCCCGCCTCCGGACCCCGCGCCCGCCCCCGGTGGCCTGCCACTGGGCGCACCGGACCCCGCCGCGGACCCCGCCGCCCTGGCGCACCAGGGCCGCGACATCAACTTCAAGGAGGTGTTGGAGGACATGCTGCGCTCCCTCAACGCGGGGCCGCCCCCTGGGCCCCCGGGGCCGGGCGCAGGGGCAGCAGGGGCGCCCGGTGGGGGCGGGGGCCCCGAGCGGCAAAGCGTCATCCAGTTCGGACCCCCCTTTCCGAACTCCTAGACCCGCTAGGCGACCGGCAGCCGGTGTCCGAGAGGAAGCTTAGTTACCTGCAATAAGCGCGGTGGCCACAGGGACTCGGTCTTGTCTCCTGCCCGTGCGGCTGGTGAGCGGGGCCAGGCTCCCCTGCTGACTGCCAGGGACGCCCCCTCCGGTTCCGGAGGCCTCCACAGCAGTGCCTTCCCTGCCGGCGGCTGGGCAGACCCCTCACGATGCTGCCCGCCCTTCCGGGCGCTCCGAGGCAGTGCAGGTCCCACTCAGGATGACTCGGGGTCTGGACTCGCGGTCTGGACTCGCGGTCTAGGCTCGGGCAGGGCCCGGGGGTGGGGGGCCCACCCTCCCTGTGCCTCTGTCCTCTCCTGCCCCCCACCCAGGCCTAGGCAGGGGCTCCCCAGCCCACCTCGCCCCACCCACCTTACAGGGCCTGGTCTGACCGGAAGCCCTGAAGTCCTGAAGTCTGGGTGGCCCCAAGAGCTGGAAACTCAGGAAACCCCAGGTGCTCAGGGCCCTGCCTTTTCTGGGGGGCTCCATGGGACAGACCCCCCCCATTAATATATGCAATTCTTCCCCACTCTGCTCCCTAAATTATTGCCCGGCCACCTCTCCCAGGCCCCAGAATCTGCCGCGGAGCTGGCGGCGTGGACGGGCCCCCTGGTTTCTATGTGTATTTATAACGAGTTCAAGTGTACATATGTAAAGAGATCTTTTTTAAATATATGTGCCTTTTCACTACTTCCCAGGTTGTCTGCTTCTCCAGCCTGCAGAGCCCGTGGGGGGAGGGCCGGGTGCCGCGGTGACCCCGCTCCGGGGCGGTGAGGTGGCTGTGGCTTGCAGAGGGCCGCCGGGGCGGGTGCGACCAGCCCGCTCCTCTCGCAGACCCATGTGCGGCCAAGGCCTGTGTCGAGGACGAGGGCCCGGCTGC
Organism: Potos flavus; assembly: GCA_028534135.1. Lineage (NCBI taxonomy): Eukaryota > Metazoa > Chordata > Mammalia > Carnivora > Procyonidae > Potos > Potos flavus. Next base: position 317,828 of record CM052898.1, on the reverse strand, counting down.
AGGAGACAGGGCCCCGCCCCAAGGGGCCATTGTCTACTGTCACCCTGTCACCAGCATGGCAGGCCAGCTGCTTCCGGACTAGCTGTGCCAGGCCTGTGCTGTCTTGGATGGGACGCTGGTCGCCTCCTGCGTGCTAGAGACACAAACTCCACCGGGGACCCTCGTGGCGGTGCTCTGAGACCAGCTCCTCCGGTCGCTGGTGTGCACAGCCGTGGCTCCTGCTTTGGTTTTTTTCCCAGTGTTGCCTCAGGCAGGTGGGGTAGCCGGGAGCAGGAGGGCCCGGGAGCGGAGGCGGGGGGCCAGGAGCTGGAGGGCGCAGGGAGCTGGGGCCTTCCTGGAAGCCACAGGAAGCATACGTGGGTCTGGCCCAGAAGTTAGAAGGATCTGTCACCAGCCAGAATGTGGACAAGTGAGGAGCCAGGAGACCCCAGGGGAAGCAGCTTAGGGGGATGGGGTTGCTCTAAACCTGGTTATTCCAGTTCTCCAGCCCCGTTCCTCTGCTACTGACCTTTATTGGAAATACTGGAAATTGGGAGGGGGGGCAGGCTCAGCCACTCTCCAGTCACGCCAGGCCCCCAGAACAGGGACAGGTGTCCATCCGAAGGACCCTCCTGGCCCCAGGCCATTTGCCACCCCTCCTGGGGCAGGAGGGCTTTAGACCACACCCCCTGCCTCTGCCAGATGAGGCCCTGCAGGCGGGTCCGGGTGCCCCGGCTCAGTGTCCAACAATGAGGCCAGTGTCCCCGGCGTGGCTCTGTGCCCAGACCAGCTTGGCCTGGTGTTCAGCCCCAGATGCCTGGCTCTCCCAGTGGGCAGAGCCACAAGGTGCAGGCCCCCCTGACCTTCCCCTCTAGGCACTGGGGCACACTGGCCCCAAGCGTGCCCCTGACAGCTGTCACCTAGCAGCTTAACACCGGGGCCAGGAGTAACAGCCCGTAATTCCTACCACCTCCTGCAGGATCAGCTCTGCCTGAGCTGGGGGGCGGTGCTCAAATTAGCAGCGGGGCCGCGGGGCAGACGCAGCCCTCTGAGCCCAGAGCGCCGAGGAACTCAGGAAGGCCTCAGAAGGGGCCCCGGGGGCAAAAGGCTCCCCCACCCCACCCCAGGGCGGCAGGAGCACGCAGCAAGCCAATTTGTATGTTTTATTCCCACAAGATAACCAGGGGGGTGGGAGGGGGCGCCAAGCCTCAAGCCGGGCCTGGGAACCTTCCTCCGGCGAGGGGTGCACGCCGGGTTCTCGGGTCTGCCCCACCAGCGGGCTGGTTTGCAGGCAGACCGTCATGGGTGCCGGGTGGAAGGCTCCGAGGGGCAGGGGCTGGGGGGGCGGGCAGACTTGTGGAGCTAGAGGTAGCACGGCAAGTCCTTCTCGATTACCTGTGGGGGCAGGGGGGGGTCAGGGGTGGCCTCTCCCCCCCCCGCCCCCACCCCCACTGGGCTGGGAGGGAAGGCTCGTACCAGGGGCTCTTCCATGGGACCGTATCGCTTCACCACACAGCCGTTCTTGTCGATGAGGAACTGCGCAGAGAGGCCGCGTCAGCACCGGGAAGCCGGGGGCGGGCTGAGCCGAGCAGGCAGCCCCCGCACCTGCTGCCCCATTGCGGCCAGGCCACTGAGCTAGGGCCGAGCAGACAGGGGCCCTGGGGGCACGAGCTAGCCCTGGACACGGTCCTGGCCTGTCCCCCCCCAACCAGTCTCCTCTTACCTTAGTGAAATTCCATTTGATGGCACTACAAAAGCAATATGAAGTCATGAAGGATCCGGTGGCAAATCCAGGCGCCCCTGCCCCACCCCAACCCCCCTGCCCGCTCCTCTCCCCTCCCCCAGCCTCCCACTCACTTCCCCAGGATGCCCCTCCCCTTGGGCTGGACTTTCATCCACTTCCACAGCGGGTGAGCGTCGTCCCCGTTCACGCAGATCTTGCCGTACAGATCGAATTTGACGTTATAGCCGGCAGCGAACTCTTTGATCTCCGCGTTACTCCCTGGCTCCTGTGGCAAGCAGGGGTGCGGGGGTGAGCGAGGAGCCGCCAGTCCTCCGGGTGGGCCCTCCCCCCGCACCGGCGCACCGCACCTGCCGGCCGAACTGGTTGCAAGGGAAGGCGAGGATCCGTAAACCGCACTCAGCATATCGGGCGTGCAGGTCGACAAGCTGAGTATAGTTTACGTCTGTTTTGCCTCATTGCGAGGCCACATTGGTGACGATGCACACGAAGCCCCTGGAGGGAGACGAGGCAGTCAGGCCAGGTCAGGGCCGCCGGCCTTTCCCCTGCCGCTCCCACCAGGCACGCGGGTACCCACCGGTACTTGTCCAGGTTAACCATGCGTCCATCGATGTCCTTGGCGGAGAACTCGTGCATAGACTGAGCACAGCGCCAGTCGTCTCGGGACGCGCACTGCAAGGCAAGAGCGCGTGAGCGGCGCGGGGACCTCGGGACGCGGAGCCCGGAGCCCACTGCCACCTGGCCCACTAGCCTGGCCTGGGGTCCCCGGAGGAAGGGCGCCCAGGCGGATCCGCGCCGAGAAAACCAAGTCCCCGGGGCAAGGAACAACTGAGGCTCCTCCTCAAGGGCGCACGCCCTTTGCGCAGTAGCGCACATTGGAGAGAAAACACTGAGGCCCAGAGAGGGCTTGGGCCCGCGCCAGGTGCCCCGGCGTCGGGGGGGGGGGGGCGGGGGGGGCGGGGGGCCCGCGCGCACCGGCTCTGGCCACTCCACGCTACAGCCGCTATCCCAGGTCGCGAGCTCCGCCTGCCCCGGCCTCTCGAGACAGGGCTCCTCCCGCCGGGGGCGCGCCCTTTTGCGCCCGCCAGCCCCAGCCTTCCGCCGCCGGGGGACTCGGCGCCGCCGCCGCTGCCGCCTGCCCGGCAACCGGCGCCGCTGCCCGCGGCGACCCGGGGAGCCGGCGGCCGCACGGCCCATGCCCGGCCGCGCCTGTGCCCAGAGGGCCGCGCCGGGGGACAAAAAGGGCCGGTAGCCAGGGCGCCCGGCCGCCCGTCTGTGACGCCACCAAGCAGGCCCCGGAGCCGCGCAGGGCGGGGGAGGGGCGCGGACGCCCCGCGGCGCGTGACCCGAGCTTCCCAGCCCACCGGGCGCCCTCCGCTCGCCGGGCCCCGGCCGGGGACGCCAGCGGCCGAGGGCGCCCAGCTCCCGCCCCCCGCGGCCTCGACGCCGCCGGCCTCGCGCGGCCCGCAGGCGCCCAACGGGGGTCCCGGCCGCCCTAGCCCTGCTCCCGAACGGCCCCCGCCCGAGCCCGCCGCGGCCCCGCGCGCCCGCCCAACGGCCCCTCGGCCCGCCGCCGGCGCCGCGCTCACCATGGTGCTGGCCAGGCCGGACGCGGCCAGGGACCCGCACAGCAGCGCCGGCTTCAGCAGGCGGCACAGGCGGCTGAGGTTCATCGCGGCGGCGGGGGCGCCGGAGGCAGCGGCTCCTCCCCTCGCCGAGCCCACCAATGGACGCGCGCCGGCGGGCCTCGCCTCCCCGCCCTAGGCCACGCCCACCAGCGCTCTCATTGGTCGGACTCGCTGGCGGGGCGGATCCATGGTGACGCCAGCCAATGGGAGGCCGGGGAGGGGGCGGGCGAGGGCGGGGCTGGGGCCCCGGCCGGGCTGCGGCTCCGCTGCCGTGGGCGACTGCGCATGCTCCGCGGCTAGGGCTGTGGGGTCCACGCAGGCGGCGCGTTGGTGGGTTTAGGACAGTTGTCCGGGTGGTTGACCGCAGCACCGCGGGATGCCTGACAACTGGAGATATTACTGGAAACCCGTGGTGGGGGGCTCGAACTCGCGGAAAGACCGCCCCAGCTCTTTGAACACTGGAGGTTTTCTTTGAAGAGTTACTAAAGTCACACGGGGTCGGACTCCGGGTCACTCGCGGCTGCGGTGTCGCCGCGGGGGCGCCTCGCTCGGCCCGTGGGCCCGGAGAAGGCCTGAGGCCACTCGGCGGCGAGCGCCCGCCGTTAGCAGGGGCGCGCGAGCCGGGGCCCCTGACCCGGGTGACCGTTAGCGGGTCCCCGCGGCCGCGAGCACGCGCGGGGGTACGCACGTCGGAGGGGGCTGTCCGCGCCCCCACGGCGCCCCGCCGCGCGCACCCAGAGCGGCCGCGCTCGACCTCGGGACCTCGGGGCGTCGGACTTGTTTTCTCTCCGGGTTCCGGCGTTTGGCCAGGGCGGCCAGCAAACAGCCCCGCGCGCTCTCGGGACCCAAGTCAAGGACTTCGTCAGCGGGCCCCCCGCCCCCACGCCCAGCCGGACTGGACTTGGACCCGTGCTGCCCTCGGCATCGGGCCCCTCTAGACGCTCCCCGCAGCGCGGCTGCAGAGGCCGCGAGGCCGGACTCTCTGGGTTTGGCTCACTTGGAGCCCGTGAGACCCCCTTCTCTGCCTCCGACCCAGGCCAAGTGCGGGCCACGTTGGGTGGTAAAGGCAGCGGAATGGGGAAATCCATTCCCGGGGTCGCTTCCCCATTCCTTGTCTTGCACAACCCTCCCTCTGGCCAGGGCTTCCTCCCTCCCTCCCGCTGCCAGACTACCACCACTTGACGGTGTCCCCTCTTGGAGGGGAGCCCCCATTGTCTCTGCTGGGCAGCCTCATTTCTCAAAAGCACCCAGTCCCACTCCAGTTCTGCCTCCCTGGAACGACAGGGTGGCCTGGCCACACTGGTCTCAATCACTGGAACTGTGCTCAGGCCTGCCGGCTTCTCTGGGGTCCCCGGGCCCACCTGCTCCCATGAGCCCTTTCTTCTCCTCTCTCTTCCTAACGTCCACAGCCCCGACGCTGTCTCCACCTGCCACCCGTACCTGGGCCCTCTTGGGGGACCATCCAGGCCAGCCCTCCTTGGGCCCAGCCTCCCCGCCAGATCCAGGTTCCAACAATCCTGCCCAGTCCCCTTACTCAGCTTTGCCCGTCATTCCAGCAACCCAGACGGATGCCATATCTCCCATCTTAAAATCCGCTCCCAGCCCTCTCCACCTTCGGCCCCCTCCCCCCTTGGCATCTATGTCCACATCTCCAACTCCTTTCCTCCCACAAATCCCACTCTGGCTAGGCCCCCTCCTCATGTGCCCTCCTCAGGGTCACCGATCATGTGTGCTCGGCTAACCCCGCGTCGATCTTCAGGTCTGCTTGGACTGGCTGTTTGGTAGCCTTGGTCGCTCCCCCCGCCTACCTCCTCCACCCCGCTGGAGGGCACCTGGCAGCCTCCTGCTGCTCTCTATTCTACTTCAGGGCTGCTCACATAACACTGCTGACAGCTGGTGCCGCGGTCATTGGCCAGGTCCCCTGTGAAGTGGCTGCTGTGCTTGTCCCTGTCCCACAAGGCGGGGGGAAGGGAGGCATTTAGGCAGAAGGAGGTTGAGTAAGGTGCCTCGGTTCCCGCGGCCACGGTTGGATGCTGCTTCCGGGTCCGTGCCCTCCCCTCCTTCTGGCCTCTGAATCTTGGCAAGGTTTCGGATCTGTTTGGTGACCTCCTCCACGCTCCAATCTCCAGTGACTCCCATGTGTCTGTCCCCCCTTGGACCTTGCCCCAGATTCTAGACTCATACCGCGCTGTCTCCTCGACATTTCTCCTTGGGTCGACAGGAACCTCTTTCTTTGTCTCAAATTTATTTTTTAAGATTTTATTTATTTGACAGAGAGAGAGAGATCACAAGCAGGGGGAGCGGCAGAGGGAGAAGACAAAGCAGACTCCCCACTGGACAGGGAGCCCGACGAAGGACTTGATCCCAGGCCCCTGGGATCATGACCTGAGCCGAAGGGAGACGCTTAACCGACAGAGCCACCCAGGCGCCCTCTTCTTTCAATTTTAATTTTAAAGTAATCTCTATGCCCAATGTGGGGTTGGAACTCATGCTCCATCGAATGAGCCAGCCAAGCGCTCCTGGAGCCCCGTTCTTTTCTTTTCTTTTTAAATTATTTATTAGAGTGCATGAACGAGTGGGGGTAGGTGCAGAGGGAAAGGGAGAGAGAGAGAGAAAATCCCAAGCCAACTCCCCACTGAGCTGGGAGCCCAACTTGGGGCTCAATCCCGTGGCCCTGATATAATGACTCTGGCCTAAATCAAGAGGCAGAAACCTAACCAACTGAGCCACCCAGGCCCCCCACCCTACCCCGGAGCCCCTTATCTGCCGTCTACACCTGTTTCTCCCTGGTCTGCCCATCCTGACCTCGGCAGCTCTAGTCCTCCTCCCTCCCCGTCTCTCTCTTCTCCGCATCCTGTCCATCTGCAGATCCTGTGGGGTCCACCTTCAGAACACCAGGAGCCCGCCCACTGCTCACCCCTACCCCAGCTGGAGCCCCCATCTGTGGCCAAGTGGCCCTCCCCTGTCCTCTCCCTGGTCTCTCTGCTGAAATGCTGACAGTGGCTGAAAAGGAAAACCCAAGCTTTTCAACCCAACCAACAAGACCTCCCAGGGTTTACCCCACTACACCCTCTAACCTCCTCTCCTCCCCCTCCCCCCACTGGCCTCCTCACTGCCAACACAGCAGGCAAAGCGCAGCCTCAGGCCCTTTGCACACACTGTACCCTCTGGCTCATATACCTTCCTTCAGACATTCCCACAGCCTCCTCCCTCTCCTTTGGCCTTTTGCTAGAATCTCTCTTGCTCCTTGCCCTCCCTGTCCTCCGGGTTGGAAACTGGAAATGTCCCATCTGGCTTAGCTCCCATCTTCCGTTGCACTGTCACCTTCTAACGTTATTGTTGTGTCCACGGTTTCTGTTGGGTCTCCCTGGAATGGAAGGGGGGGCTTGGCCTGTTTTGTTCACCGTCTCTGGGAATGCATCGCTGAATGGCAAGTTCCTGATGGTCTCCGATGGGGCGAGCGCTGAGCGGGAAGAAGGGCGGAGGCAAGGTCGGGGTTGGGGCTGTGGGATATGCAGGCAGAGGCCTGCTGGGTCTCAGAGGATAGGACAGGGGGGAGGCAGAGGTGGGAGCACTTCCTGAGCCCCGGAGCTGTGCCAGCTCCGTCCTTTAGATTCTCAGCTAACCCTCTGAAACGGGGACACTTTATTTCCATTATACAGAAGGGAAAACTGAGGCTCCTGGGCATTAAGTTGGACGTGGCTCACAACAGTTGGATGCAGATCTACGGATGACGATCTAAGTCGCCCGACCGTCTCTGGGAGGGAGGCGAGCAAGCCGCCGATCCCGTCCGGGCCTCCGCTTCCCCGTCCGCACCTCGCCTCTGCCTCTCCCGATTCTAACCTCCGCCCCGAGACGGGCGCCGAGCGGAAACCACAACTCCCGAGAGGCCCCGCGGCCAAGGCCACGCGAGAACTGCCGAGGCGCGAGTGGGCGGTTCCGTTCGCTCGGCTCTCGCGCGACCAACCGGCGCTCGCGGAAGGCCCGGGCTGCCCTCGGCGCTGCCGCTCCCGAAGGTCTCTGGAGTCAGGCGTTCGCCGTCGACAGCCCTGCACGGGGCGGGGCGGAGGCTCGGCGCAGGCGCAGTCCGCGCGGGGCCTGCCGCGGGCGCAGGCGCGTTGACTGAGAGCGGCGGCGGCCATGGACGACGAGGAGGAGACGTACCGGCTGTGGAAGATCCGCAAGACAATCATGCAGGTGCGCCCGCGTGGCAACGCGGTGAGGGCGGGCCGGGCACGCGGCGGCTCGGCCGGGCAGCCGGACCGGAGGGGTCGGGGAGGGGACCCCGCGGGCCTGCGTCCGGCCCCGGGGAGAGTCTGGGGCGGGCGGGGGAGAGGCGGCCGTGCTCCCGGGGGGCCTTAGCTCTCCTGCGCGTGCCTGGGACGGAGCCCCAGGGCCGGGGGCGCGGGAGGAGCCCTGCCGCTCAGCCGGCCCGACCTGCGGCCCAGGGAGGGCTGCTCCCGTCCGGCGGCTGCCTCTCGGCCTCGGCCGCCAGCTCGGAGTCACTCGCGCTGATGAGGACACCCGCTGCGTGCCCCGCGGCTTAACCGCCCCGTGGGAGAGGGCTCAGAAATCCTGCCGGGACTAAACCCAGGCCGCCGCTTGCAGCATCTCCTTACCGCTGTGCACAGCTGCTCTGAAAGGGCCGCCCAAACAGCTGTGCCTGCGGCTGACCGCGCCGGGGGGCTCGGGGGCTCTGCGCCGAGAATCAGGCCAGGGGTCTCCTGGGGGAACGGGGGGTGGGCGCGGGGCTGACCGGCAGCTCTGACCCTCCCTTTCTCCGTCTGGGTCCTCTTCAATCTGTCAGCTCCCAGCCCTGACTTCTGAGTACTGGTCCTCAGCCTTTGTCCCGGTTGCCAGCCATGGTTGCCAGCCATAGTCTGCTCCGGCCTGCCCCCCAGTGCCCCTCCCACCCCGCTGCCTCCATGTGCCCCAGACCCCAGGGCCACAGCTCTGCCCTGCTTCCCAATCCCAGCCTGTCCCTGAGGCTCAGGATAAGATGACACGTGCAGGGCAGCTGGCTCTGTGCAGGAGCTCTTTGGGGGTGTGTCCGGGTCTTTGTCCCCCTTGCCCCTTCCTCTCTGACCTCATCCTGCACCTGTCGCACCAGGCCCCCAAAACCTGTGTCATTCCCTGCAGTGGCCTCATCCAACCCAAGCTCTTCCCGCCGTCCCCCCTCTGCCCTGAGCTCACGTGGCTGGTTCTGTCTGCAGCTGTGCCATGACCGTGGCTACCTGGTGACCCAGGATGAGCTGGACCAGACGCTGGAAGAGTTCAAGGCCCAGTTTGGGGACAAGCCGAGTGAGGGGCGGCCACGGCGCACAGACCTCACGGTACTGGTGGCCCACAACGATGACCCCACTGACCAGATGTTCGTCTTCTTCCCAGGTGAGGCCCTTGCTGGTCCTGGGTGGCTGTGCGTCTTCTAGGGGTCACAGTTCTAGTGGAGCCATCCAAGGGCCTTCTCGGGTCAGCTCATGGCAGCTGCCTGCTGGGGTGACCCCGTGTCTACACTGACCCTTTTATTGTGCCCAGTCAGGGAAGAGAGTTCCCCCTCCCCGCTGTGGACAATACCATTGACTTCTGACTTCTCCGAGCATTTTTTTCAATTCTCCGCTGTTTCTTCCTTGAGGGTTTTCTCTGTCCAGCAGGATTATCACAGGCCTCCCCCAGCCCCCTCTTGATGTCAGACCCACCTATGTCCTCTCTGACCCCACCCGACAGCTCGCCTTCCACTCTCTGTGCTTCCCATTCCCCGCAGCTCCTTCCCATGCTGCTGCAGGCTTCTCGCCTTGGGCCCAATCCACCCCCTCGCCACACCCTTTCCTCCTCGGTCTGCCTGCTCAGTGCCCATCTGTCGTCCTTGGAGACCGAGTTCAGGTGCCTCCTCTTCCAGAAGCCCTTCTAAGCCCCGGGTCGAGCAAAGAGCCCACCACAGGGTTCCTAGGACCCGTGTCCCTCTGTCGTGGCCCCTGCTGCCCTGAGGCAGCCTGATTGTAACGGCCGGGAGGCCCGGCCCCCTGCCTGGCACCAAGGGGGTAGAAGACGTTTGCAGGATGGACCCAGCTGGTGCTTTTACGAAAGGCGCTTGCGCGTGGGAGCTGCATTTCCGGTAACCCTGGCCGCCTCCGGTGCGGCCGTGTCAGCCCTCACATCCGCCTGCTGGCGGGGCCGTCCCTGGAGCCGGGCGGGGGACGTCGTGTCCTCACATGGGCCCCGGGCCAGCTCTGAGTCTCCTGCTCTGTTAGTCCACTTGGACCGCCGTAACTGGCGGCTTCGGCGTCACACTGACCCCTCCCGGTGCTGGAGGCGGGACGTCTGAGACCGGATGTCTGCAGGGCTGGGTCCTCCTGCGTCCTCTCTCCCTGGCACGCGTCCTCACGGGGTTGCCCTCTGCACCCCTGTGTCCTCACGTCTTAGAAGGCCGCTGGCGTCGCCCAGGTAAGGCCTACTCTAACGATCTTGTTCAGATTTAACCGTCTCTTTAAAGATCTTGTTCTCAAGTACAGTCATACTCGAGGTTCTGGGGGTTAGGACTCGGGGATTTTGGGGGACACAACTCAGCCCCCGACGCTTCCCGTCAGGTGAGTGGGGGTCTGAGGCGGTGGGCTTGCACGTGCAGGAAGGCCTGGCTGGGCGCCCCAGGCACGTGCTGGGCTGGCAGCCGGTAGCCGACCTTCCGCTCGGCTCAGAGGGTGCAGCGGGTCTGGCCGTGCAGGGATGGCCCTGTCATCCCTTAGCTCAGCTGACTTCATGTCCCTTCTGAACACACGGCCACCGTGGTGCCTGCTTAATGTGGGGGTTCGCAGACCTGGGAACCACTGAGGCACTGGAGCAAACGGATTCCCAGGTTCTAGTTCCAGAAAGGGTCCTTTAGATGGGGAGACGTGGGGTACCTTTCAGCTCCCAGGAGATGTGGAGGCGAACCAGCACCCTGGTTCCCGTTGGGCTCAAGGGGAAACTGAGGCCCCAGAGAAAAGAGCCTGTTCCCAGCCGCACTGGGACGCCTGGGCAAGCTCGAGCTAGGACGCAGGCCCCCAGGGAAGAGGGGCCCTTGCAGTGTAGACCGCCGTGTGTTGTCCGCAGAGGAGCCAAAAGTGGGGATCAAGACCATCAAGGTGTACTGCCAGCGGATGCAGGAGGAGAACATCACGCGGGCCCTCATCGTGGTGCAGCAGGGCATGACCCCCTCCGCCAAGCAGGTGGGCGCGCGCGCAGTCCCCCCTCCCCGGGGCCTGATGGGGCCTCGCAGAGCAGGTGCCCGCGTCCCCGTGTGGGGGCTGGCGTGGGGTGGCAGGCCAGCAGGCAGTCTCGTCCCTGTGCGGAGTTCGCACAGTCCCACCAGCGCAGGGACAACCGCGGGAGCATCTTGTCACATGTCACTGTGACACCAGGCTGAGGCCTCGGGATCGTGTCGGGGCGGGCTCTTCCTCCTGGAGAAGGCCCGCGGACGGCGGTGGGATTTCCCGATGGGCGACGCGTGGCACTTGCGGAGGCGTGAAAGTAACCACCTCGGCTGCCCGCCCGCCCGCCGGCCGTCAGGCTCTGGGGAAGAGACGGGGCGGCGCGGTCTCGGTTGTTGGCTGTGCGTGAGGGCCGGCGTCTCTTCCAGTCGCTGGTCGACATGGCCCCCAAGTACGTCCTGGAGCAGTTTCTGCAGCAGGAGCTGCTTATCAACATCACGGAGCACGAGGTGGGGCCTGAGCGCACGGCGGCCGCAGCCCCGCCAGAGCGAGGGAGGCCGGCGGGGACGCGCCCCAGCGGGGCTCTCCGCGTGCGGCCCTGGGCGGGAAGCACACCTGGGGACCTGCCGGGACTCGGGAAGCTGCCCCCGGGGCCCCCAGATCGAGCCCCCGGCCCGTCTGCAAGAGCTGCGGGCTCTAGCCCCCCATCCGTGTGTGGAGCCGAGTGAGGGGGGGATTGCAGCCAGGACCTCCGCGACGTCCCTGAGCGCCCTGGGTGGGTGGTTTCACGCAGAGGAAACAGCCCGCGCTGCGCCCCTTTCCTGTGCGGGGGCACCGTGGGGTCTCGCCCCCACAGAGACTCAGCTTCTTCTCTCGGCAGCTGGTCCCGGAGCACGTCGTCATGACCAAGGAGGAGGTGACAGAGCTGCTGGCCCGGTAGTATCCTTTCGCCCCCCCGGGCCCCTCTCCTCTGGCCCCACCCCTGCCCCCACCCCCACCGCAGCCAGCGGAGCCCAGCTTTTTCCCTGACCGAGCTTCTCAGTAAACTCCGGGAGAACCAGCTGCCCAGGATCCAGGCCGGAGACCCGGTGGCCCGCTACTTTGGGATAAAGCGAGGGCAGGTGAGAAGTTCCACGCCCAGCCCCCTTTAGAGTCAGGGCCTCCGGCCACGCCGGCTCCTCCCCCAGGCCCGGGGTCCCCCGTGCGGCCCCACGCTAGCCCCCACTTTCCCGCGTGCACAGGTGGTGAAGATCATCCGGCCCAGCGAGACCGCGGGCAGGTACATCACCTACCGGCTGGTGCAGTAGCCGCCCAGCTCACAGGTGAGACGCGCTGTGTGCCCCGGGGCCTGGCGGGGCGGGGGAGGGCCCCGTCTTCCCGTTCCCCCCTCTGTGTCACCTCCGGGCGGCGGGGGGGGGCTCGGAGGCAGCCCCACTTCCCTCTCGGCTGCGTTCGCCTTGCACGGCAGACCTAACACAAGGTTGTCTGTTCTTCTCTCTCCGCCCTGCAGCCTCGAGACAGATGGGGCTGTGCTGCCCCCCGAGGAATCTCACCACTGCTTCTCCGGGCCCCGGGGCGGCCTCACCCTGGCCCCTGCGTGAGCAAGCCTCTGGAGGGGACAAGATGCCACAGAGAGACCCGCAGCAGTCAGAGGCCCGCGGCCGTCGTGGCTCAAGTCTCCGGCCGGCCCCCACCAGGGTGGCCCCAGGCCATCTGTCTGTGAGCTCGCCGGGGGCAGCAGGGGTCAGTGACGCCGGGTGTTTGTAAAAGTGTTTGCGTAAATAAACTTGGCCTCTCTGGAGAAGCAAGGCAGAGTGACAGGTTTGCGGGGAGTGGCCTTGCTCGAGACCCCGGGCCTGTCCCCCCCCGCCCCCCGTTCTGCGGCACCTGCTACCCCTTCCCCCAGGGGGCCCGCGTCCAGGCGCGTCCCCGTCCAGAGTCTCCGGTGGGGGCAGGGGGTTGCTCTCAGCTCTATTCGTGGGCCTTCCTCGCGTGGGAGTCTGTGGTCAGGTGATCCAGCTCCCGCCGTAGTGTCTGATTTCAGGAGGCCTCCCAGGTCCGGGATGGGAGGTTTGCTTTTCTTGTTTCACTAACTGCTTTGTTGAGACCCGGTTCACATGCCACCATGTACACGTTTGCAGTGCGCCCCTCGGTGGCTTTCAAGGACTATCAATTTTAGAACTTGTAATCACCCCAAAAGCAACCCCGTCCCATCATCTATCACCCCCTCCCCGGCCCCCGCGAGCCCCCTTCCCGTCCGCGGGGGAGCCTGGTCTGGGTGTGTCACCCGCGTGGACTCACACCCCGTGGGGCCTTCTGTGTCTGGTCCCCTCCCTGAGCGTCGTGGGCTCGGGGTCCATCCCCAGGGCCGCGCATGGGGGCGCCTCGCTCCTGTTCGAGACTGAGGGACGCCCCCACACGTGGGGGACACGTGTGATCTGTCCAGCCGTGATCGCAGACGTTCTCTTACCCACTTATCCTCCAGCGGTCGCTGCACTTGTCCATTCTCGGCCATGGTTTGTGAATTATGGTGCCGTGGGCGTTGGCGTACAAGTTTGTGTGGACGTGTGTGTTCATTTTTTTCTGGGTGTGTGTCCAGCCGTGGACTTGCTGGGTTGTGTGGAAGCGGGTTATCCGGTGCCGTGGTGGCCCTGAGTCACAGTTGCACGGTCTTGCCCGTGCTCGCGGCCGGCGCCCTGTGCCCGTGATTTCCTTCTCCCGGACCACTAACCCCGTGAGCTCTCCTGTGCGGAGCGGCCACGCGCATGGGGTCTGTGCCGGAAGGGCTGCTCGACCCCCGCATGCCGTGTGGTTGGGCTGCGTGTCCCTGTCACTCCCGGCACGCAGCCGCAGTGACCCGCACGTGTCTCACCACGTGCACACAGGGCGGAGGTGTGCTCCGTGATCTCGATTCCTCAAACATCTTTTTATAAGTTTGCTGTGTTTACACGTGGCCCTAAGTTCTGGGATTGACTCCTGGGCCTGTGTGGTATGGGGATGCGCTTTCCCCTCAGACAGACCAGGGTCTCGGTACTTTCTAGAATGGCAGCGGGGCCTCCTGTGCATGTGCACGGGCACGGGGCTGTTTCAGGGTCCTCTCCCACGGATCCATCTACACGTTGATAGTTTGTCCTCCCCTTCCCCGAAATATACATGCCCTGCTTTCCAAAATCAGCTTGACCGAAGTAAGCCAGGCCCAGGATGGATCCTGCGGAACCCCACTTCCACGAGGGCCCCAGAGGCGGTCCGGCCCCACGCGGGAACACGGCCCAGCCTCGGGAAGGGAGGGACCCCGAGGACACCGGGCTCAGGCCCAGAAGGACCCATCCCGCAGGACCCCACTCCCAGGAGGGCCCCAGAGGAGTCCCGTCCACGCAGACAGAGAGGAGAGGGTGGGAGCCGGGGCTGGGCCGGGGGGTGGGGAGTCCGTGCTCCGTGGGGACAGAGTCTCCGTGTGGGGAGATGGAAGGTTCTGGAGCCGGAGGGTGGGGGTGTGAGCGTGCCTCACACCGCGGAGCTGTGCACTTAGTAAATATCCTGTATGTTTTAATCACAGTAAAAAAATTTTGATTAGATTTTTTCCCTCTCGCCGTGGGGTTTTAATTGTGTTTTATTTGTAAATAAACGTGGAAAGTGTGTCTGCGGTGCGTGTGAGGACGTGCCCGACTGCGGAAGTCGGGCCGTGAGGAGTCGGGGGCCGTAGTGACTTGGCTGTGCTTGACCGCCGAGTGTTGCGTCCGCTGGGTCTGCGTCGTGTGCGGGAAGGGCCGCCGACGGGTCTGAGGGTTCCGGCCAGCAGTTTGGTGCGGGGCTGCCTCTGTCGCCTCCCCCAGCACCTGGCTTTCCTCTGGGAACGCGTCCCTTTGCTGCATGGGGGCTGGAGCCTGCCTCTGCCTCTGAGCACAACCCATCCCCGTCCCCAGGATTGCTGCAGGTTGGGCGGTTGCTCCGACACCTGCCCTGGGCCTTCTGGAAGAGGCGCCCCTCCTTGGGTTCGGGTGGGGTGGAGGCAGGGGGCCTGTTCACATGGCCCCGGGCCCCTGTGACATGCTGTGAGCCTGGGTCAAGCCTGGCCTGAAGCTGGCCCCGAAGGAATAAATCAGAACATTCAGAGCCCTTGGTTGACCAGCCCGGCCAGGCCCCAGGGGGCGCTTCTCCTGACACGCGCGCTTTGAGCGATGGCCGTGAGTGGGAAGCCGCTGTTTGCCTGAACGCTGGGCAGTTAGAGAGTTTTGTGTTCGTTCTCGAGACCTTTTCAAAGTGTATTTAGGTCGCTTCTGGGCTTTTTGGGTAAGATCAAGTGTAGGACGTATATTGGGTCGGCCGGTTTTTACTGTGAAGGGACAGGAATAGGTATTCTCAGCTCTGGGCCGGATGGTCCCTGTTGTACTTTGGGCAGCGGTGGCCACGGGCAGCACGGAGACGCGTGCACATGGCCGTGTGCGGTTAGCCAGCATCGGGCTGCTGTTTGCCGGCTCGGCGGCCTCCCTCCCTGGACCTTTGTCAGCTGCGGCAGGGGAGGCCCAGGCTGCTTGCCGCGGAGCCTCCTGTCCGGCACCGACGCCGTTCACCTGAGCGGGGGGGGGCGGCTGCAGAGTGCGGGGGGCCGGCCCCGCTCCCCAGACGTTTATGTCCTGTTGGATGTGAGTTCCATCTGGTTTCTCGCAGCAAATTTAAAGTTGGGTTTTCCCACTGCGGAGCTGTCCTTTACCCTCCAAGATCCATCCAGCCGGGGTGAGGGGTCTGTAAGAGAAACTGGGGACGGTCCTCGCCAGCCGCTGGCTGAGGGGTTGCTGTGCTGCCCCGCCGGGCGGCCGCAGCCCTGGGGCTGTTCGGTGCGTGCGAGCTTCACACGCAGGTGCTCGGGCAGCGGCCACACTTCAGGGCCTGGTAGCCACACCCGGCTGCTGGCCGCCAGCCCGCCAGTTTGAATGGACGGCATTTCTGCCGTCTAGAAGGTTCCACCGAGCAGCACTGGGCCAGAAGTTTCTAGGAAGTGCTTATCGGATGCCTGTGTGTGCACGGCCGGCCTCGAACGCACCTAAGTGGGCTGTTTTCGGTGGACTTTCTCTTCTGGGCGTCCTCTCCAGCGAGGAGCCAGGAGACGGAGCAGGCCTGTGCATCCCCCTCCCGCCACCACCAGAGAAGATGGGCTCATATTTAAAACTTTATTTTAAGCAAAATGTGCATTTCAAAAACCTACATCATGACCCAGCACAGACCTCACCATGTGCCTACGCCCCATGGGGCCGACGCTGCCTCCTGGCCCCTGCCGTGTGGCTTCCACCGTGGCCTTCCATGGTGATGGGGTGGCTGGCCCCGAGGGCAGGGCCATTCAGCAGGGGCGTACGTGGCTTCTCTGTCCCCACGGCCCCCCGGCACACAGGCCGCAGCCCCACCCCGTGCTCCTGGAAGCTTCTGGAAAAAGCAGCCGGCAATGCCCTCAGCGCCTTGGGCTTGGAGTAGGAGGCCTCACAGTGACTGGACATCCACGGAGACGTCCTCGGCCACCGGACTGGCCGGCCCAGCGCCCCAGCTTGGCAAACTCCGCTGCCTCTCCGGGGCCGTGCCTGCTTCAGCGCGCCCACCGCGGAGCCTCACGGCGGGCGGCCGGGCCTCGGCCGCGTTGTTGCACTGGTTGGCGTTGTACTCGGCAAGCGGCTGGGCCGGGCCCTCCCCGTCACCAGGCCCGGGCGCGGCGCCCAGCTGCTCCTGGCTGCCGCTGCGGCTGCCCTGGGCCGCCTCCACGCCGGCCTCGCTGCCCTGCTTCTCCGGGAAACTGAGGCGGTGCGCGGCGCCCCTGTCCGCTGGGGACGGCAGCTCTGAGGCCTCCTCCACCTCGGAGTCGGAGTCGTTGGAGGCCACCCGGGATTCTGGCGGGTCAAGAAAGGCAGGGGGGGCGGGGAGGTGGGGACACAGACAGACACACGTCGTGACCAGGAGGGCCCTGGGGTCCACCGCCGGACGTGCTGTCCCCCTCACCGGGCCGGCTCCCCTTCCGGGCCCGCCCACTGGCAGCCGGAGGGCATTCTCTGCACACGGACGGGGCTGTTGCCGTGTGCAGGGTGCCCCATCCGGTGTCTACACCACACCTCAGAAAGGCTCTCCTCGCCGGTATTCGCAGTGGATCAGCGAGCTCTCCGTGGGAGACACACCCACAGCCTCCGGGCATCCGGGCACCCGACGCGGCCCCGTGACGCCACGGCGCCCGGCAGCCCGCCCGGCCGTCCCCATCGCTCACCTGGGCCGCCGTCCGCAGCCTCCTGCAGGGGGAAGGCAGTCCCCGCGCCCACCTCCAGGTAGGGCGCCTGCACCCCCTCCTCGGCCCGCAGCGCGTCCGAGCCGTCCTGCAGGTGGCAGAATGGGGCTCAGGGAGGGCCCGGGACCCCGGCCAGGCCCCAGCTCTGTTCTCGCTCTTTTGACCTAAGCACTGAGAAGGCCTACAGCTCGTCAGCGCTCCCTGCGAGCGTGCGTGTGATGTCCCTGGGTCCCGTGCCGTACGCGGGCTGCGCTGGTCCCGCGGGGACGAAACCAGCATGTCCCGCTGCGCCTGCACACCAGAGGCCCGGGAGAGGGATGGCGGACCCTCCACGGGGACTGGCGCACGAGAGTGGGAAACCACGCACGCGGAGCCTGTGGAAGTGAGAGCCGGCGGCACAGCCAGGCGACGTGGCAGGTGGACCCAGGGGGCGGCACGTGAGCCCGAGCCTGAGGACGTGTTGGAGGCGACACAGAGGGGGAGACGGACGGGCCGGGCTCTAGAGGCAGGTGGAGGAGGCGCAGCCACAGGGCCTTTGCGCTGGCAGGGGATCTCCGCCCAGAGTTGAGCTCCCCCCTCCATCGGTTCTTTGCCTAAAAGATGCCTCCGGGGCCCCTCCTGACCACCCTGCTGAAACCGAGGTGCTCCGTCCCAGCCCCCCTGCTCAGAGGGGGCGCCCCTGGGGCCCGCCCCCACCTTCACCTGGCCCCCAGGCTCCTCCTCGGGCTCTTCCTCAAAGATCAGGCCGTAGTGGGCAATGAGGATCTCCACAACGCGGGCCTGGTGGGGGTAGTCGACCAGGGAGGACAGGGACACGGTGGCCTCGGTGGGCCTTGGCCGCAGCAGCGTGGGTCCAAACACGATGCCCAGGTTCCCCGGAGTCATCTTGTTGTCTTGCTCTACCTCCACGATCCTGGGGGCCCGCAGACGCGGGAGCAGGCGTGAGCGGCCCGCCGGGGCTCCCCCAGGCCCTGCCGACCTGGACCCCGGCCCAGCCGGCCCTCACCTGCACAGGTGCCGCAGCAAGTACTTCAGCGTGGCCCGGTTCTCGGGGGGCAGGTCCTGCAGGAGCTCCCGCAGCCGGCCCGCCATGGCTACGGCCGCGGCCTCGCTCTCGGCAGCGTCTGGCCGGCCTCGGGACGCCGCCTTGGCCTCCGCCTCCGCCTTCAGATTGTCCTTGGCCAGCCCCACGAGCTCGTGGTAGAGGCGGAAGGAGATGAGAGGTTCGGGCAGCTGCGGGGGGACAGATCGGTGGGGTCCCGCCCCGGCCCAGCAGCCCCTCCCCCACCCCGGCTGGGCGTGAGCTGCGGCCCCGCCCCCGGCCCACCTGCCGCAGGTAGAGCTTGAGGACGTTGCTGATGTCGTGGGGCAAGGCCTGCGACAGCTCCACCAGCTCCTTGCCCGTCTCGAACGCCTGGCACAGCTTCTCCACGCGCGTCTTCACCCCGTTGACGCGGTAGATGCCCTGCGGGGGCCGCTGTCAGCCCGGCCCACGCCTGCCCCCACCCCCCCGGGACGGAGCCCCCGCCGCCGCCGCCGCCACCCCCGGGCGGTCACCTTGGTGTGCAGCGCCCGCCGCTCGATCTCGCAGACGCACTTCTTGATGATGAAGGGCACGCCGTCGGGCACGCCGCGGGCCGCCTGGGAGAAGTCCTGCCCGAAGAGCTGCAGGCGGCCCTGGAGTTTCTTGTGGCCGCACTGGATGGCCAGCGTGTCCAGGCACTTCTTGTGGCAGGCCAGGCAGCACTGCGGGGGGCGGGGGCACCCTGTGAGCGACCTCCCCGCCCATGCCGCCTCCTCTCTGAAGCCCTCCTGACCCTCTGTCCCCTCTCAGCTGGGCGCCGCGCCTCCACCGGCCACCCCAGCCTGGCTCCTCCGCCAGCCCGGCTGGCAACCCCCCCCAGGCCTTGGCCCTGGTGCTGACCCCTGCCGGCCCACTGTCCCCCCAGGGCCCTCTGGGTCTCCATGGGCTGCCCTCTGCTCCCAGCTAAAGGGAGCTAGCTGAGCGCGCGTGCCCAGCCGCCCGAGCCCCTCTCACCTCCTCGCACTCGGCCCCCTGGAAGTACACGTAGCTGTTACACTCCCTGCACTTGGCCGGCGTGCGCAGCTTCCGCAGACGGTGCGTGCGGGCGGCCTTGGACAGCCCCACATTGCGGAAGGGCCCGCTGGGCATGGCCACCGGCAGCTCGGGGGCCATGCCATTGAGGTCAGCTGGGGGCAGGGCAGGTGGTCAGCCTCCTAGGCTGCTCAGGGCCGGGCCCGCCGGCCGAGTCCAGAACCCCGCCCGGCGCCGCCCCGCTCAGGGGCCCCTCACCCTGCTCGAAGGCCGGCGGCGGCCCTGCGCTGCCCTCCTGGTCCGCCAGCTCCTCGCTGGACGACATGGTGCCGCTGGACGACATCCGCTCCAACTTCTTGAAGTCCCCTGAGCAGGAAATGGGTATCAGGCAGCCCAAGCCCCAGGGGCCGGGCCGCGGGTCAGCCGGACCCTCCCCGGAGCTGGCTCATGGTGAGGACGCTCTCCACGGCCCTGCCTGCACGATGAGGCCCTCGCCCCAGGCCCAGGCCAGCGGCAGCTCTCCGCCCCCAGCCTGCAGGCTGCCAGGCCCCCTCACCTGAGCCAGGGCTGGGGTCCAGGCCGCCGTCCAAGTCTGACATGGTGGTGGGCCACGACTTGTGCACCTGGTGTCCACGCCCACCTGCGGAAGGAGGCGTGTCCAGCAGGGGCTGAGGGGCCACGGGAGGCCACGCCCACTCTGCACGCCCACCGGGCACTCACCCCTGTGCTCCTTGGCAGGTGCGCCGTTGCTGGGCCCACCCTCCTCCTCGGGGCTGCCGGTGGCCTCTGCCCCCGTGGGGTCACTGACGAGGCTCCCCTTCCGGGTGCGCATGACCGGGGACCTGGAGGGACAGGAGAGGGATCCCGGGAGCATCGGCACACCCAGCCCCATCTCGTGGGGGGGCCTGCGCCCCCGGGCACGTGCAGGCGGCCGTACCAGGCGTTGGTGGAGACGTGGGGCTCGAAGTCGTAGCGCACGTCGGGCTCCTCGTCGCGCTGCAGCTGGCCCACGTAGGAGGCGTACTGCTGCCCTGGGTCATACAGCTTGCTGCTCTCACACAGCATCTGGAAGTGCACGGGCAGCGAGGCCGTCTGCATGTGCAGCATCTGGTAGTAGGAGATGGTGGCCTGCGGGCAGCGGGGGGGGTGCACGTGAGCCCCAGCAGGCGGACCCCCGTCCCCCCGCCCCGCCGGAGTGCGGGGATGCGGCGCGCACCGACTTGATGGTCTGGTCGCTCTGCCGGATGACCTCCTGGATTTGCCGCAGCACCGTCACCTTGGTGTCCTCCAGCTCCTGCTTCTGCGTCTTGGCGTCGGCCACACACGTCCGGTAGGTGGCCATGGCCTCCTCGGCCTGGATGGGGCCCGGGGGGCGCACACGCACAGCCCTCAGCCGGGTTCAGGCCTCGGACGCCCCGGCAGCAGAGAAGGGCAGGTCGGCGTGCCTGCGCGGCCCCTCTGCCCCCGTCGGGAGCCGCGCCCGCTGGGATCGCCCTCCGCCGCCCCCTCCCCGTCCGCGCTCACCTTGTTCTTGGCCTCCTCCTCCAGACGCCGCCGCTTGTCCAGGGTCTTGGAGGCGGCGGCCCCAGGCCCAGTGACCGCCTGCTCCTCCTCGGCCTTGACCGCCAGGAAGTGAGCCTTGCCGTGGTCCTCACAGCGCTGCGTGTAGCCCTGCTTGGCCTTGCGCAGGTTGGACTCTGCCTCTTGCTGTGGGCACGGGGGCGAGGACGCCGGTCCAGAGCCATCCTCCAGCTGGGCCCGGTCCCCCGGCTCCTCTCCCCGACCAGCCCCCTGAGCCCCGACAGTGCCCACAGCCCACGGCGCGGCCGCCCGGAGCGAGGCCCTGCCCCAGAGCTGACAGCAGGAGGACGGGAGGGGACATCTGCAGTGGGGCCCTGGGAGGATCCTTACAGCCCCCGAGGCGGGGACGCAGCCTCCGCGACCCCCCCCAGGCCTCCGCCCGCCCCCGCCAGAGTGGCAGCCGTGCTCCCGTCTCTCACTTCCCCTCGTGCGCAGGAGAAGAGAGAGGCCCTGCAGGAAGCCAGGCACCCTCGGGGCTGGCAGGAAGAGCTCGTGGTCAGAAACTCAGCAGACCTTCTGGGGGCCACACCGCGCGGCCTACGCCCTCAGAGGCTTAAACATAAATGCCAGCAGCAACCGTGCAGAGTGTTTAAAAACAATCTTAAATGCACGACACAGAACCTGGGAACCATGTGAGAAAAGACGACTGCTGACACTCAGGCTTCTGCCCAGAAAAACAGGCCGCAGGTAAAATCAAAAGGCAAAACAATAAACCAGGTGTGTGTGTGCGCGCGGGGGGTTGGTCTGTAGCTCCCATCAGTGAGGGCTGAGGTCTCTAATATGTCAAGAGCTCCGGGAAATCAATAAGAAATAGGCCCTCGTCCAGTCCGAAGTGAGCGAAGGACAGGAAGTGAGGGTTCAGAGGACGAAAGGCCTGCAGGTCTGCACCCTCTCCCAGCCGGCCCGCTCTGGGTGCCCGCTGGAGACAAAGGTCCCGCCGCACGTTCCACACACGGGCCCAGGTGGCCTCAGCGCTACTGTCTAGAACGCCAACAGCCTGGCAATGACCAGAATGTCCACCAGTAGGACCTAGTGAACCGAGCCAAGCGGCCCCTACAGCCATGACACCCGTGACAGGCGGGGACGAGGACGCGGCTGGGGGCGGGGGGGAGTAAAAGACCCGGAGCAGAAGCGCGAACCCTTGCGCAGGGGCCAGAAGGGGAGGCGCGTTTGCTGGCAGCGCTGGAAGGAGCTGGGGGTGGGAGCCCAGGCCCTGTTAGCACAGCCAGACAGCAAGCGGAGATTCCAGTAGCTTTGGAAAAGTCTCAAACAACAGCGGGAAAGAGACTCGCCGGCCCCAGACCTGGGAGCGCCTCCGTCTGGCGCCAACCCCGCTGGCTCCAGGCCGTGAGATGCGCGGCTCCCCGCTCCTGCCCACAGGGTCCCCGGCTCCTGCCCGCACCTCCGGGGGTGGCAGGCCTGACCTCTGAGGTGCCCCCCCCCCCCGTGGCACCTCGGCCAGCCCCTGGAGGGCGCAGGAGGCCACAGCGCCAGGCTCCTCCTGCCCCCCCGCCCGCCCCCCGCTGGCGTACCAGCTTCCTCTGGGCGCGGTGCCACAACTCCTTGATCTCCTTCCTGCGCTTCTCATGCTCAAGCCGCCTCAGGTTCAGGGGCTGGGGGGACAGGCTGTCAGCAGGGGGAGGCCCCGGCGCCACCCCCCCACCCCCACCGCCCGCCCGCGCACCTGCATGAGGGTCTGGGTCTGCAGCGTGCCGGCCGCCTGCACCATGCCGTGGCCGAACTCCAGGTCCTGCTCCAGGGCCAGGGAGTAGATGGACAGGAGGGGCATGTGGGGCTGCGGGGGGAGGGCAGCGGTCACGGGGGGGGGGGGGGGGGCGGGGGCTACGCAGCCTCCCCGGCCCCGCCTCCCCGGCGGCCTCCTCTGCTGCCGTCAGCACCCTCCGCGCCCCCCTCGGCGGGGCTGAGACGCCCCCGCAGGCCCGGGGACCCCACCTGCTGCATGAAGCTCTGTCTGCAGTTGTGCACGATCTTCTGCACGCCTTTGGCGAAGTCCATCTCTGCGGAGGGCGGGGGGGGGGGGGGTGAGTGCCGGGCCGCGGGGCTGGCCCCCCGCCACAGCCCCCGGCCGCGCCTACCCAGCGCAGTCCGCTTCTCCAGGTAGCCGATCAGGTCCTTCATGTACTTGGCCATGTTCTTGGCGTAGTGCAGCGCGGCGTCCACGCCCCCCTCGCAGCGCTGCAGCAGCATGTCCGCCTTCTCGGGCGCCAGGCAGCCTGCAGGGCACCCGCTGAGCGCGGCCCGGCGCCCCCAGCCCGCCCGCCCGCCCGCCCGCCCTCGGCCGCCGTCGAGGGCCTGCCTGGCCGCCGCTCGGAGGACGCTCACCCGCTTCACCGTCGTCCGCGCCGGGGGCGGCGCCCTCGCTGCCTGGGCTGTACAGGGTCTCCATGGTCTGCGCGGGAGGGACACAGGTGCGACTACCCGGTGCGGGCTCTGTGCCACGCACCCCCCACATGAGATGGCCGCTGCCCCCCCCACCCCGGACGGAGGAGACAGCCGCTGCCCCTGCACTCTGGATGGAGGACACGGGAGTGCCCCCCCGCCGCCGTCCTGGCCCCATGCAGCATCCAGGCCCCCCCCCCCGCCCCCGCTCACCTGGCTGGGGTCCCCAGGGGGCACTGACAGGAGAGTGCTGCTGTCCACTTCCCCCATGAGGAACTCGGACACACTGCAGGGCAGGGCGGGGTGAGCATCCCGAGACACCTCCCTGCGCCCCCAGCCCCACGCCCCCAGCCCACTCCGCAGGCCCCGCGGCGCTCACGTGTTACTGAAGGAGAGAGCGATGGTCTCCAGAGCCTTCTCAAACTCCTGCTTGTCAGACTCTTTGTTGCACTCATAATGGAAGGCTGGTGGGCAGAGACAAGGACGAGGGGGCTTGGCCCAGGCCGGGACACGCCCGCCCCTGCCGGTGACTGACCGAAGGGAGCTCTTAGCCCACAGGCCGCGCCAGAGCAGTTGTGCCTGTCAAATTGCTGTGCACCCTTCAAAACACGCTTCGAATGTCCCTTCCTCCGGGAAGCCCTCCCCGCCCCGCCCCGGGCCGGCTGACCTCTGATCCTGGCAATGAGCGTGCCGGCAGCAGTGAGCGACTCCACGGTGTTCAGCAGCGGGTACCTGGAGATGATCTGGCGCATCACGCGAAGGGCGTCCCCCAGGTACTCGTGGGCCAGGGGCCGGCGGGCCTCGAGGAGGTCTGCTGGGCAGAGCGGGTGTGAGCAGGGAGGGCGCGCCGGGCCCCCGGGAAAGCCTGCTTGCCTCCTCCTCAGAGCTCCTGACTCCAGAGGGGAGACTGAGGCCGAGGTGGGGAGGGCAGCTGCCCAAAGCCCACTCTGGGCCTCTCTGGGCTGCTGTCCAGGTCCACGAAGGCCAGACCGTGGTCTAGGCAGTCCCTTCCAGAGAGCAAACTCCTGCTTGACCTTCCAGTTGCAGTCCTGGCGCCCTCCTCCTCCACGCAGGCCCCCAGGCCTCTTTCCTGCCACAGCCTCTCAGGCTGCTCAAGGTTCTGTCCAGCTCCCCCTGCCCTACCTCTAGCCGTTATCTACTCTCCCCTCACTTTGCAGACGGGGAAACCGAGGCACAGAGAGGGGAAGTCATTTCTCAAGAATGATGAAGCTTTTCCATCTACACTGGTTCTGAGGGCACGAGAACCCCAGACAGGAGGTTCCTGCCCGGCCTTGTCTCGAGGGCAGTGGGGAGCCACAGAAGGTGCTAGAGCCACGCAGCGTCAAGGTCAGAGCTGTGTCTTGGAATGCGGCCTTAAACAGCCTCCACGAACGGTCACTCACAACGCTGGGATCGAGAGTCGCCCGCCCCACCGACCGAGCCGGCCAGGTGCCCCTGCGCAGACAGTCTCATGGAGAGAAAAGCGTGTGTGCAGGCAAAACCCCGTGCACAAAACACGACCCACTTGGTGGAAACAAAACCGTAGGAACGGGTGGACTGCAGACACGGACCCAGGGGGCTTGGCGCCCAGCTGGGAGGGCAGCCCTGACCCCCGCGTGCCCTCCGACTCCATGCCTGATGGACGACGCTGTCCTTTCTCAGCACGGAGGACCCCCACGGTAGGTCCCCACCGGGGACAGCTCCGCCCCAGCACCTCAGGCTCCCGCAGGATCCGGGAAGGCTGGGCCACGCCCCTTCCCTGCCCCCGGAGCCTGGGCGCTCCCAGCCAGGGGGGCGGGGGGGGGCCTGCAGTGTCCCCCACCTTGGGGCTCACTGTTCTGGCAACTGTCAGAATGTGCCGGCTACCCCGCAGACCCCGCGACGGTCCCACCATGGCCCCGTTGCACGGATGGGACACCTGAGCCCGGGGGAGGAGGCCCGGCAGAGGCCCACACGCTCTCCTCCGGGTGGCCCAAAGCAGGCGGCGGGGTGCCTCGCCCTGTCCCAGCTTCCTGCAGGACGCCGGCGGGCTCAGCCCGCCCGGGCCTGGCCTCCAAGGAAGCGCAGGGATCGGAAGGGAACTGCGATTAGAGAGTTTCCCCAGGAAGCCGCTCTGGCCCCCGCCCCGGACCAGATAACCCTGGGGGGCTCCCACCTCCCGCCCAGCAGGAGCCAGGCCTCTGGGGAGGCCGCTAGGAGGCTGGGGTCGAACCCCAGCTCTGGCCCCTCCTCCGCCGGGAGAGCCAGGGGTCAGGGCCCCACGAGGGGCCTCAGTTTCCTGATCTGTAGGGCACCGGGCATGGTCCCCACACTGCGGTTTCTGGGAGGAGCGGGAGGCACGAGGTGCCAGGGACAAACAGGAAGCCGATGAAAATAACTCGGCAGGAAGCTGGGCTGTCAGCGCCACATGGAGGAGAAAACGGAACTGCCATCCCCAACAGACCCGCTCAGGCCTGCGGCTCCCGTGCCGGCCCTGCCGCTGGTCCCTCCGGGAGCCCTCTCCAGCCGGGCCCGTGGCTCCAACCGGCCCCGCCGCTGCGCCAGCATTCTCTATGGGTACCCGTGGCCCCCGGGAGAAGAGTGGGGTCCCTCGGCCCGCAGTTCTCAATGCCTCCGGCTTCACGCACTTCCCACACCAGCGATGCCCCAAAACTGGTTCCCCCAAACGCATTTCCACTTTGTGTTTCTGAGCCTGTCCACGGGACGTTCCCTCCGCCTCCAAGCCTTTCTCTGCTTGTGGCCTCCGAACTCCTACACATCCCTCAGGGCCCTGGCGGCAACGTAAAGCCTTCGGAGCCTGCCTGGTCCCCTCCCTCCACCCTGCCTCGAGCCCGCAGGCTCTGAGGTATCTGTGTCTGGCTCTGCCTTCCACCCCAGGCCTCAGTGTCCCTGTAGCTTCTCACCATCACTCAGGACACACTCCTTGAGCTTCTCAAGGGCCTTGGCAAAGCGGCCCACATCCGCCAGCAGGTGGGAGATGTCCTCGCTGGTGTCGGGGCAGGGCCCCTCGGTGGGAAGCTCGGCAGGGCTGGCTGCGGTCAGCGGGCTGCGGTGGCCCCGGCCCAGCGTCCAGGCACTGGCGCCAGACAGCGGGAAGCCGGCGGCGCTGGCATGGCGGCTCAGGCTGGTGGGCCGTTTGAGGGTGCCCGTGGCCTTGGCATTTGAGGCTGCACTTGGCGGCTCCAGGCTGGGTCCCAGGGACGCTGCGTCAGCCCCATCTTTCCTGGGCAGCTCCTGGGAGGGTGGGAGGAGCTGGTGACCAGGTGTTTCCGCCCAGGCACTGCCTCACTTTCCCCAGAAATGAAGCGGGGGCTCTGGAGGGTCTTCGGCCAGACCACATGGGGATCAAAGGCCAGAGGTCGGAGGGCCGAGATTTGGTGCCCCGCCCCGCCCACACCTGTTACCCAACATCCTCTTCCCCGGAGCTTTCACAAACAACGGTCTCTGCCCAAACCACAGCCAGGGGTGGGGCCTGTGAGGGCGGGGGAGGGGCACCCCACTTCCTGGTGGAGTAGGGAGGTCCAGAGGGGGTCCTCAGCCTCTGTAGCCCCCTCCAGGCTGCTGCAGACACCCCTGCTCCCTGGTGAAGACATTTCTGTCGATTCCCATACCCCTAAGAGTCCTGTGGACCCCCAAGTTCCACAGACACCCCCAGGCCTTGTAGATAGCCCCTAACCTTGTAGCCCTCCAGACCCCAGAGATGCCCCCCAGGCCCCACACCCAAGGGGCCTGTTTCGTGCCCAGCTGCCCCATAAACCTTGGGGCTGTGGCCGCACTCTAGCTCTCGCCTCGGGCGGCGCCGCTGCCCCCAGACTCCCTGACCACCGCCCCGTGGTCCCAGACCCAGTGCCGCCTCCTCCCCAGGACCCCAGCCAGCCCGTCGACGCGGAGGGGTGCGGCGGGCAGCCCAAAGGGCTCCTACCGTGAGCTGAACGCCGGGGTCCCGGCCTGTCCTGCGTGGCCCGCGCCGTCCAGCCCGGTAGGGGCTGTAGCTGGTGGGTGCCCCCCGCTGCCGACCCAGCATGGAGCCGCCGCGCCCCCGGGCCCCCCGCCGCCTGGGTGCTTCTCCAAGGGCCCGCCCGCTCTGTACCCCCCGCGAGGCTCACTCACCCCCGAGGGTTGTGGGCTGGGGCTTCCCGCCCGGTTCTTTTTCGAGATGGAAGGGGTTTTCATGAGCTCCCGCTTCTTCCTGGAAAACATGGCGGGGCTGGGGGGCCGGGGGGCCAGGGGCCGGCAGGCGGGGGTCCAGGGGACTGGGGGGCCGGGGCTGTAGCTCGCAATAGTGGCTGCCTCAGGCCCACATTGTCGCGGGCCACCCGCTCCCCAGCTGTCAGGCCCACGTGACAGGCCCGGCCCTCATTGGCGGGCCCTCCCCCCCACAGGAAAAGGCCTCCGGAGGGAGGCAGTGCCGGCGACCGGTGACGCAGACCTGTCCCTCGACACGGCGGGCTCGAAGGTGGGGACCCACCCCCAGCTTCGGCTCTCAGGGGCTCTGCGCAGGTGCTGGCCCTGGTTCCCGGGCGCACGGGCGGGGGGGCACATGGCAGCAGACCGCAGGGCTGCAGACCCTCCGTCAGATGCGCCCAGATGCCACCGAGTGCACGATGACACGTAGGGACCCGGACAGGTGCGCAGACATCAGGAAGCTCGCCCATGAAGCAGACGAGCCAGAGTGCCCTCTCAGACCTCGGGCATGGACACCTGCTATCCAGCACCACCGCCCCCCCCCCGTCCCCTTCTCCAGCAAGCTGCTGGCACAGGGCACAGCAGGCCCCTGCCCCCCAGCCCTGAACCCACAGTCCAGGGACATGCACGGACCCCAGGCATGCCAGGCAGCAGCACTGACAAGGCGTGGTGGGAATCATGCCTGCGGCCCCCACTCCACAGCAAGAGCCGGGGCCTCCATGGTGCTTAGGGACCCCCGCCTCCTTCTCCCCGCCCCCCACAACCACCTCCTCTCTTGGTCAGAGCCCCCTGTCCCCCATTCTTCTCCTTACTTCTGGAGTCCACCCCCCTATCCCCAAACCCCAACCCCTTTACCCTCCCTAACACTGCCCCCCACTGACCTCTGCTGGGAGGGGCGGGTCTCCAGGGCACCAGGCCGAGGAGCACAGCCCCGGGGGCCGCAGCTGGCTCTCGAGGCCCTGGGCCATCCACAAATCGAGCCGAGAAGTCCCTTGAGGATCCTTTGCCGACCACTCATTGCTCTGGGGCCCGGCTTCAGGGGTGAGGGCTGGGTGGCAGGCTTCTGGCCTGGTTGGGAGGCCTGGAGTCTGGGCCACCCCCGCTGGGCTCCTCCAAGCCGCCCAGAACGTGCCCGAGCCTTGAGCCCACGCTCACTTCGTGATTGGGTACCGCCCTGAAGCGCCGCACCCACGCGGGGCTCCAGGCTCTTAGGAAGTCCCCGCATGCATCCCCGCATGCATGCGAGACCCCTCAGCGCCCAGCCCGGGACAGAGGCCCTCCCCTGAGCCGGGGTCGGCCAGACTCCCACGTGCACACACGGGGGGGGGGGGGCCGGTCTCCAGACGCGGGACGAGAGCCGCGGTCGGGGATGCACGCAGCCTGACGCACGGACACACTTTCACGCCGCACGTTGTCTTTATTACTTCCTCCAGGGCAGCGGACCCTCTGGGAGCCTGGGTCCCCGCCCCCCGGCCCTCCCAGCCTCTCCCACAGACCCCTGCGACGAGGGGGCCTCAGAGGACCGTCTCGGCCGCGCTGGGGTCCTCCAGGAGCCCCGTGCTGAGTCTGCCGTGCTGTGGGCGCGGCGCAGGGCCTCCCCCGACGCCGGCCTCCTGCCGGGGGTCCTCCTCCTTCCCCTGGTCCTCGGAGAAGTACAAGAACACCTGGGGGTGGGCGGCCGGAGGGGAGGTGAGCCCCGGCGCCTGGCCCTCGGGCCCCCCTCCTCCGCTCCGTCAGGCGCCGCGGTCACCTCCTCTAGCGTGGTCTGGCTCACGGAGAAGTCGTCCACGCCGTGCTCCGCCCCGCGCGCCGCCAGCTCTCCGAAGACGCGGGACAGGGCGCAGCGCCCTCCCGGCGGCAGCTGGAAGCGCAGGCGGCTGCCGTGCGCCTCGCGCAGCTCGGCCCCCGGGAACGCCGTCCCCACGAAGGCCAGCGCCAGCTCGGACCGCGCGGCGGGCACCGTCAGGGTCAGCGTGTGGCCGGCTCCGAATCTGGGATGGGCGGGTCCGCGGCTGCTGGACACGCTCGAGGCCCGCCCGGCGCCACCAGCCGCGCCCCGCCGGCCGGCCTCCGACCCCGACCCCGTCCGTCTCAGCCGCCCGACGGCAGCGGCCTCGCGCGTTTGTAGGCTCCTCCTCCTCCTCCCCTAGCCCCGCCCACACGAGCCCCGCGCGCCGAGCGCCCCTTGTCCGTCTGCCCGCCCCTGCACCCACGCTGGGCCCGCCGCGCTCCCATTCGCGTCTCCCCGCAGGCCATGGGCCGCGCCTCCCCTCAGGTGAGGGCCTAGTGGGCTTCGGCGGCCCGGGGCCCGGGGGCTCCTCCGGCCTGGCCTGCACCCCCGCCCCCTGGGGCCCACGCACCTGCTCTTGAGGTGCTGCGCGCTGCCCAGACAGCGGAACCGCGCGTTCACCATGATGGCCAGGCGCGTGCACAGAGCCTCGCACTCCTCCATGCTGTCGGGGAGCCCCGCCGTCAACTCCTGCACCGCCCAGGCCGGGACCCTCCCCCTCCGGGCCCGGACGCTCCCCGAGAGCCCAGACCACCCCGGCTCAAGGGTCGGCTGTCACCGTCGTCGGCGCGTCCTCCCCGCAAACGTCAGGGCCACGCCATCTCCCGGGCCCCTGTGCTCTGACCGCCTCTCGCTGGGGCCGGGTCCACCTCCCTCCCCAGGGCCTGTACCACCTTGACCCTCAGCCTGGAGCGTCCGGAGCGGGACCCACCTGTGCGACGTAAGCACCACGGAGCGGCCCTCCCGCACGACGGCCAGGAGGCTGTTCCAGAGAAAGCGCCGAGAGCTGGGGTCCATGCCGGTGGTCGGCTCGTCCTTCGGGGGTGCAGGGGGAGATGCCGTAAGCCAAGCCCCTGCCCTCCCCCCAGGCCCCGCCCCGGCCCCGCCCCCACGCACCAAAAAGACTACGGCCGGGTCCCCCACCAGGGCCACCGCTGTCGCCAGCTTCCTCTTGTTGCCTCCACTGTAGGTGCCCGCAGGTCGGTCCGCGTACTGCGGGAGCCCCAGGCGCGCCAGCCCCAAGCTCGCTGTCTGTGGGGCGCACGGAGTGAGAGAGGGGCGCGGCCAGATGGGGGGGTCTCGGGGAAGGCGCAGAGTGAGCGTGGGGGGCAAGCTGGGGGGGACAGTGAACGAGAGGGGCCGTGAGCGTTGGGGGGGCTCTGGGGCGACGATGGGGGAAGGTAAATAAAGGGGGAAGAGCCAGGATGAATGAGGGCCGGGACCTGACCTCCGGGGCAGAGAAGCGGAAAGCCCTCGGCAGGAGGTGGGGTCACGGCCAGAGTGGGCGGGGACACGGCCGGGAAAGTCAGGTGCGGTAGGAAGGGGAGGGGTACAGCTGGCCCTGGACCCACAGAGTGTGGGAGCTGGGGACGGCAGGCGGCGAGGGGGGACCTGGACGCCGGGCGTGGCCGAGGAGAGCCAGGGCGGGCTGCGATCCTGGGGTGGGGGGGTCACCTGGGCAACCTGAGCCTCAGCAACACCGCGCAGGCGCGCGAACAGCTCCAGGTGCTCGCGGCCGGTCAGCAGCTCGAAGATAGCGTCCGACTGAGGGCAGTAACCCATGTGACGGTGCGCAGCCGACGGCTCCCGGGCCACGCTGGGGGCGGGGACAGGGGCGGGGGCTCAGGGGACTGGCTAAGCCCGGGCCGTGCTGGGGGCGGGGACAGGGGCGGGGGCTCAGGGGACTGGCTAGGCCCTGGCCGTGCTGGGGGCGGGGACAGGGGGTTCAGGGCCCACGCACCCTGCTCCACTACGGTAAGACGCAGAGCGCGGCCCGCATGCCGAGTCGCGGGGACACAGGGCTCAGGGCCAGCCCGCCCCCACCGCGCTGGTGAAGCACAGTCCCTGCGCGGGAGAACACGGGGTGGGGACCAACAAGGTCTGGGGGCCGCCCGCACCTGAGCCCGAGCCCCCTCACCTGTGGCCTGCCAGCACGGCCTCCCCGCCGCTGGGCAGCGTGTCCCCGGTCACCATGCGAAATGTGGACGTTTTCCCTGCTCCGTTCACTCCGAGCAGCCCGAAACACTGCGGTGCCCCACAGACGGCACTCAGCACGATCTCAGCTCCCTGCCCCGGTGCCGCTAATTCCCGGGGGGGGGGGGGGTTCCCAGTGTCTGTAGGAGGCTGGGAGCAAGGGGGACCCCTGGGACCAATACCGGGGGTGTGCAGGTAGGCGTAAAGCTGTCACTTAGCAGAGGCTGGTTGCTGTAATCAATTCCGGCACCCAGTAGGTATCTCATAAAGATCACACACAAGCGCTCCATAAATAGCGAGGCAGGAGACCCCGAAATGTCCCCGACGCTCAGCACTCAGGCTGGGTGCCGGCCGCCCAGGGGGAGCAGTTGGCCAGCGCACTCAAGGCGCTGAGAAACCACCACGGCCCCTGACACTACCACGCCCCGCCTGGTTGCAGGGGTGCACTGGCCCCGGGCAGGTGGCCGAGACCCGGCCCTCAGCACATGTCTGCCCATAGCAGGTGCTAGAAGGTGAATGGTACAGGGCGCATGCCTGATAGATCCTGGCTGTGAGCAGGGGCCTGCGGCAGGCCCATATACAGCAGGGGCTCCATAAGTACCGTTGATGCTTCCCGGAAGCCGCCCCTCGCTGAGATGGCATTCAGCAGTCCTCCGTACGCACGTACAGACACGGGCTCAACGGGACGGTTGTCTGGCCTGGACACTCCATAGGGGCTTGACTAAGGTGACTGGCACGTGCGTGGGCGCCCCCTGGTGCTCCACAATAATTTGCTTGGCCTTGGTAGGGGCTTACTAATACCTTCCTGCACACGGTAGGTCTCAAGAAATGGAAGCATGCAGTAGGTGCTTCCTGAGAGTTTGCTGGCACAAAATAGGAATTCGAATGTCAGCAGTCAGTAGTTGCTCAATAAAGGGCAGCAGGCACCGACTAGGTGTTCGGTAAAGGGTGGCAGGCACACAGTGGGGCAGCCTCTCGCTGCCCCTGCACCGGGACCCCCGCCCTGGGCTCTCACCTCACCGGGGGGGATCCCCAGGCACAGGCGGTCGACAGCGGGTGTCCTCTTCCCTTGGTACACCTGGGGGGAGGTCAGGGCCCTGAGAAAGGTGGGTGGGTAAGGGGGGAAACCCCCAACACAGCACTCTGCACCCACCTTGGTCAGGTCTCTCAGCACCAACACGTCCCCCTGGGTGGCCCCTCGGACCACCCGTTCTCGCTCTCGGGCCACGTCCTCGTCCTCCTCCCCCAGGGGGTGCAGCGACCTCAGCTGGGGTCTGAGGACAGAGACGTCCGTGAGCCCAAAGCCAGCCCCGGCCCCTCCCACCCTCCCCCGGTCCCCACTGACTGTGGCAGGAGGCGTCTGCCATGCTGTAGCAGGAGCGTGAAAAGGAGGAAGAGTGGCCCCTGCACCACCATCGCCAAGAGGTTCTTGCCAACCACCTCCCAGCGCAGAGGTGACTGGAACTGCCCATCTCCTGTGGTGACAGGGAGGAGGAATTAGGTCATGAGGGGGTGGGCTTGCTTTCTGGGCTCCTCTCCGTCCTGGTCACCTTGGGTTCCTTAGGAAAAGGATCAAGAACTGGATGGGCCCCTCAACTGAGCTCTAATTGGCATAGAAAACAGTGGTATCCCCATCTCCTTTATTTAGGGCCTTAGACCTCTTGTGATATGACCCAAGACAGAATTTGTTTTTATGGCTGCTTTGCTGTACTTCTAACTTGACCCAAACTTGGGGCCACCTAAGACCTCTAGTTCTCTTCCTGGGGGGTGCTGGTTGTCCCTACCCTGTGTAACTGGCTTGGCTGGCACTTCCCCACTTAGAAGGATGTTCTCACCCAAGCGCTCAAAGGCATCAGCCGTGGCCTGGTTCCGCACCATGTCAATGAGCCCCCGGCCCAGGCAGAAGTGGGGGAAGATAAGGAAGACCTGTTTCAGGATCCGGCTCACTTCCTGCAGCTTCTGCTCAGGGTCAGGAAGAGGGAGGTGGCTCAGGGGCTGGGGCCAACACCCCAACCCAGTCCCAGCCTGAGGCCCAGGCTTGCAGGGCCGCACCTGATCAGAGAAGAGCTCGAGCACGAAGGTGGCCATGCTGCCATTGATGCCAATAAAGAGATTGACGCAGGTGAGCACCACGTAGGCCGTGCTGGGCACGGAGAAGAAGAAGGAGGCCGGGTACATGAGCGGCGTGATCGACCAGCTGCGGGGAACAGGAGCCCCCAGTGACCACCCGACGGCAGGCTGCGTAGCCCTAAGAGGAATACGGAGCTCCCCTCCCATCGCTCCTGCCGCCAATGTGGGACTCGAACTCACAACCCCGAGATCAAGAGTCCCACACCCTACAGAGTGAGTCGACCAGGCACCCCTCGAGATGAGCTTTTAAGGCCACCTTGGCACATCATTAGATTAGATTAGGCTCGGGATCAGCTCAGACCGCCGGGTTCTCTCCCTGGGAGCCGGTACAGGGTCCCATGCCCCTCGACAGTATTAGGTGTTGGGAGAGGGCGGTCAGGAAGGACAGGTCCTGAGGGGCTGGGGAGGCCTCACCCATAGAGCAGTAGCAGCAGCAGGAGGGCAGGCAGGTTGGCAGGGGCCACATACGCCCTCTGCTGGAAGGCCAGAAAGATGAGCACCACGATGCATGCTGACACCAAGTAGTTACACTGCATTGGAGATGGTAGTCACCGCCATCGGTCTGCAAGGGCAGGAACTGCCATCCTCGTCCCTGTGGCCCATCCCAACCTCCCTGTGTTTCGGGCGGCAGGACACGAAGTCTCCACCTGCCCCAAGACCTCACCCCGGCCATCCTGGACAAGGGCCTGACCGGAAGGGGCCAGGAAGGGGCAGTGGTGAGAGGTGGCCGGACCCCCGCCCCTCCAAGCGTTGCCCGCACCATGTCCCAGAGAAAGTTGCCGAGCCAGTAAAGGGCGGGAGGCAGGCCCCCCATGAGCTGCAGGTGTTTGGCCCGGCTGACGCGCTCCTCGATGAGAACGAGGGTGAAGCTGGCCGGGACGAAGGACATGGCAAAGACCACACAGACGGAGATGAGCACGTCCACCGAGGAGGCCATCCTGTGGGCAAGGGTGCAGGGGCTGCTCAGACAGCTCTGCCCGCCCCCGAGGGGACAAAGGTCCACGGGCTGGTCGGGGAGATGAGCAGAGCCGTGTAGGGCAGGGGCGCGTGGGCTGCCGCCCGACGGGGTCCCGCTCCCTGGGCCTGTATGCGCCGCGAGATGTGCCATTGCGGCTCCCTTCGCGCGGAACGCCCGGCCAGCCGAGGCGGGGAGGGCGCGCGGGAGGAGGGGGCACTCACAGCGCCGCCTCCAACAGCTGCTCCTTGGTGAGGTTCAGGGGGTGGTTGAGCGTGGTGATGCCGTGGGCTTGGCGGGCAGGGCCCGGGGGCAGCCGCGCGCGGAGGAGGGCATTGTTAGCTCTGTTGACGAAGGCCACCATGGCGTGCCAGCCCTTGTTGTTGAACCAGATCTGCAGGCGGGCCGGGCCGAGCACTCAGGGCGGGGGCGTGGGGCCTGGCCCTCCCAGCCAGCGGCCCGCCGCCCCCGGGGCCCACCTTGAGGCTGTGCTCTGCGTCGAGGCCCTGAGCCCATGCCGTGAGGTTGCTCAGGATGCGGTCGAGGGCCCCGCCAGGCGGGGGGCCCAGCAGCGCCCGCAGCTCCTCCACCGAGCGGCTCAGCTCCCGGCCGGAGGGCAGGCCGGGCTCTCGGCCCCCCAGGGAGAAGCCGCCGTACCTGTGCGGCGGCAGGGTCAGCGGGCGGCCGGCGAAGGCCCGGGAGGGCGGGGTGGGCAGAGGGCGCGGGGAGGGGACCCTCCTCACCTGAGCTCGTTCACCCACTTCTTGGTCTTCAGGCTGCGGGAGAGACGCACAGAAAGGCAGAGGCGGGGGTGGGGGGGACGGGAATGGGGCAGACACAGCACGCGATGCCGGGGGGGCCGGGCGACACAGGGGAAGTGAGGGGAGGCCCCCCGCCCCGACCTCCTCGCGCGGGGGCCCCAGCGCCGGCCGGGTGGACCGAGTCCAGGCGGCTCACCCCTGCCGGACCAGGCGCGGGTAGGTCTTCACCAGGAAGTCGGACAGGTTCCGGCCCGTCAGGTTCTGCACCACCTCCCCCGAGCGGGCCAGCGCCTGGGGCGGGGGGGGGCCGCCCGCCGCGGCGGGGCAGTCCGGCAGCAGGCGCCGGGCGCCGGGCTGGCTGCACCGGCAGGCGGGGGACGGGGACTCCGGGGTCCAGTTGCCGCTGGCCAAGACCTCAGCGATGCCCGGGGGCACCTCAGGCACCCAAAACCCGCAGGCGGCGGGCGGCGGGCACGCGGGCATCCTGCGGGGGCGGGGAGGGGGGAGCAAGGCTGTGGGCACCGAGCCTCCCAGAGGCTGGGGGACGCGGTCGCTCCAGCTCCCACGCAGGCCCCGGGATGCTCCAAACACCCCCCAAGGCCCACCGGCCACGGCCCTGAGAGACAGGCTGAGGCCCAGAGGGATGAGGTTCGGGCCGGTGGGCCCCCACCTGCGGGAGCTCTTCTGCGGGCGGGTCTCCAGTCCCGCCTCCTCCAGCAGCGACTCCAGCAGGCGGGCGCGCTCCGAGCTCCCGGGGGCGTCCTCACTGGGTGGGGTGCGGCTCAGAGTCAGGCCCGTGCCCCCGGCCCGCCGGCCCCCAGCCCCCTCGCATCCGGACGCACCTGAAGAAGGACACCTGGGCCCCGTACATGCTGGGACTGAGCTGCAGAGCCGGGTAGAATCCGAAAGGAGGCACGACGAGACTGAACACCAGCGCCAGGCCCACGAAGAGGGCAGGCAGCACGATCTGAAGGACAGGCCCATTGGCTGCCCTCCCTGCTCTCCCCTCCAGGCGTGCCAGTGTCCTTCCTCGCTCCTGCTCTAGAACCGTCCATGGCTCCCCAGTACTCTCAGTAAAAGCGGTCAGGTTGGGGGAGACTTCGGGACTAACCAGCCAAATTAGGCCCCTGAGCGGGCAACCAGACCAGACAACAGGCCCCCCGGGTCTCCTACACGCTCTCTGGGGCCCAGCCCCCCTCACCTGTGCAAACAGGCCACGGCGGCTACGGCGGGCAAGCAGAAAGCGCTTGAGAAGCAGGGCCCGGAGCTGTTGGCGGGTCAGCGCCCAGCCCCGCACCCGACCCGCGGTGTCCGGCCCAGAGCCTCGCAGGGCCTGCGTCTCTGGGGCAGACAGAGCTGTGGGGACGGAAGGGTCAGTGCTCCCGCGGTGGTGGCCTGGGAGGGGCCCCCGGCTCAAGGTGGGACAGCTCACCAAGCTCCCCGTTCTCTAGGACGGGCTCCTCAGGCAGGATCTTGGGCCGTGTGGTCACATCTGGACGAACGCTGCCTGGGCCCGGGTGCTGCCTGGGGCTACTCTCTGTGGGGCCGGCAGGGGTGGGGGTCAGGCTCCAGGGCTACTGTTCAGCCTAGGGTCTGAGTCGAGGTCAAGGGTCACAGGTAGAGGGGTTCAGGAATCAGGCATGGAGGTCAAGGCTCTGCCCTGGGTCAGACTGCACCAAGGATGGGGACGTGGCCCAAAGTCAGGTCTGACTCTGGACCGGGGTCAGGGGTCAAGGACAGGGACCTGTGGCCGCATCCTCCGGGACTGTGTCTGCAGCACGATCCTGTACCACCTTCAGGAAGATCTGGGGACACAGAGCAGGGGCTCAGCCCAGGACCCCACAGCAGAGAGCCACCCACCCCTAAGACACTGAGGGTTCCCAGGCCTCCCCAAGAGGCTCCCAGCCTCTGGTCCCCTGCAGGTGCCCCTCCTGCTCCCTGGGACGGGCCGCCGACCCCGAGTAGGCCTCTCCTCATCCCTCCGAGGCCGCCTCCTCCAGGCAGCCCTCCCCCAGCAGCCGCACCTCTTCCAGGCTGGTGTCCGAGATCCCGTAGCCGGCCAGCCCCAGCTCCCCCAGCCGCTGGTCCAACTCCCAGAAAAGCCTGGCAAAGCTGCCATCCATGGCGCCACCGTAGGGCAGCACCAGCACCAGCTCGTGGGGCAGCTCCCCCACCAGCCGTGCCCCAGGCACCAGCCGCTGCACAAGGGACAGCAGCCCGGGCGCACCTGGTGGGCAGGGGGGCGCATCAAGGCACTGGCGCAGCCGGCAGCCCGCTCTCCTTGGGGAAGGGGTGCAGCTGGTCCCCGAGGAGCCCGTCTCCGCAGGCAGGGGAGGTTAGGGTGAGCCACCGAGGGCAAGGTGGGACCTGAGGTTGGGCCGGAAGTCCACGTGCGGCCAGGGGTCAGTGGTAGCCCAGGCTAGGTTACAGGCAGGGGCCGATTTGGGTCCGACTCAGGGTTCAAGGTCAAGGGTCGAGGTAGGAGTCAGGGAGCCGGCTGCCCTGGGCCTTCCCTGCGGCGCGCCCCGCCAGGTCTCACCAGCTGTGCTGCCCTGGCTGACCGGCTCCCTCTTCTGCCCAGCATCTGCGCTTTCCTCCGGGTCAGGCTTCCCCTGCGGGCAGAGGGGCACCAGCTGCCATGGCCGCTGGGGTTAGAGCTGTGGCGGCCGGGTGTCAGAGGGCAGCTCCAGCCCTCACCTTGTCGCTGGCGGCCAGGGACGCGGGAGCCTTGACCAGTGTCAGGTAGTAGCCGGAGCCGAGGTGACGCCGCAGGAAGAGTGGGGACCCGCAGCAGCACAGGTGGCCTTCCGCCATCACGGCCACGCGGTCTCCCAGCAGCTCTGCCTCATCCAGGTGGTGGGTGGAGAGGATCAGTGTGCGACCTGGGCAACAGGAACCCACACCAAATATACCACCAGGATGCAAGGTCTTTGCCCAAGCTGTGGCCGCTTCCAGGAGTTGCCTGCCCCGTGCATCCAACTCCTATCCATCTCTCAAAACCCTACTCCAAGCACTTCCTTATCAGAAACTTTCTGGCCCCTGAAACAGAATCCAGGGGAACCTCGTGCCTCCCCCGACTCTTACCTTCCCGGTATTTGAGCAGCAGCTCCCAGATGCTGCGACGGGAAGCAGGGTCCACACCAGCTGTGGGCTCATCTAGGATCACGACCCGGGAGCCACCCACAAAGGCGATGGCCACTGAAAGCTTCCTCTGCATCCCACCTGGGCAGAGACAGGGGTGGGCGTCTCAGCATGATGCCCCCACTGTCTTGGGCAGGGCTGCTGTCCTTCTCTGGGCCCCTTCCCCACTCTCTGGGTCCCCCAGATTGGGTGTCTCCTCTGGCCTCACTCCACCCTTGGGGTAACGTCTCAACTCCCCCCCCTCCCAGCTTCATCTCTACCAACCCCTCCCAGGCTCCTCCCCGGGCTAGGCTCACCAGAGAGGTGGCGTGTCTGCACACCCCGCTTGGGGACGAGCCCCACGTCCTGCAGGAGACGGGCCTGCTCAGGGCGCACAGCAGCCCCACTCAGACCCTTCAGCCGCCCATAGAACCAGATGTGCTCGTCCACAGTCAGCCTGCAGCCATGGGCGAACACAGTGGCCCCCGTGGCAGGCAGAGTCCCAAGAGCACCCAGCCGCCCCCCCCCACCACCCCCCAAGCCCTCTGAGACCCACATGTCCAACAGCACGTTGTACTGCGGGCAGACGCCCAGGTGGGGCCGGATGGCTTCCATGCTGGACCGGACATCATGGCCCAGGATGTAGGCGGAGCCCCGGGTGGGCGGAAAGAGGCCACTCAGGATGGACCTGGGGATGAAGGGGTCTCAGAGCAGCTGCCCTTCAGAGGAGGAAACGGAGACCGCCAGAGAAGGAGCCAAAGCACTTAAAAGGCACCTACTCTCTGCCCAGACCAAAGGTGTCTTATGCCCCCACTTTCCAGGGGAGGGAAACTGAGGCTCGGAGAACATGGTTATCTGCCTATTGTGTGCCCGGAATGAACTGGGGGTCCCGCCCCCCCATGGAGACCCGGATGCCTCTCCCATTGAGTGGATGTGCAAACTGGGGCCTGGCGGGGTGGGGGGGAGTAGGAGAGTGGTGGCTGCTCACAGCGTGGTCGTCTTGCCGGCTCCGTTGTGGCCGAGCAAGGCGGTGATCTGGCCCTGGTAGAAGTCCAGGCTGAGCCCACGCAGGGCCGGCTGCGGGTTGCCGGGGAAGTGCTTCTCCAGGCCCCGTATGGAGACCCCTGGGATCAGGCCCGGGGGTACCTCTTCCATCAGCACTGCGGAAGGACGGCAGGGTCAACCGTGGGAGCCCTTTGGCAGGGGGAGGGGAGGGCAGGGGGAGGGGTGCAGGGGGCCTGGGGGGGTCCGCCGGACCTGTGAGGCCATGAAGCCTGCTCTGTAGAGTCAGTAACCTATCAGGCTGGGGTCTACAGGGATTACGGGCGCCCCAGGGAGCCTGGGGAGATGGAGATAGCCAGAGGATTGGGGTCTGCAGGAACCTGGGTCTTCGGAGGACTCGAGGCATATGGGTAGGGAAGCAGCTGTTAGGTCTCCTTGTGCCTCACCCTCTGCGTCCTTCGGGGTGGGAGGTGGGGAGGAATCCTTGGGAGAACGAGGTCCAAACCAATAGCTCCTCCGAAAGGGGAAGTTCCACGGTTTGGGGATCCCGTACTGGCCTAGGGGGCAGTGGTGCTCTGTTACCCCTTGAGCCCATTGCCCCGGAGTGTGCCAGCTTCTGGCCATACGCCTCCGACCAGGGCATCCAGGCAGGAGACCCCAAATGCCTGCCTCAGGCCATCCCTCGGATGCGGCCACCTCGCCTGGATGCCAGGAAGCCTGCCCCGCCCTTCGGCCCCGCCCCGCCCCTCGGCCCCGCCCCGCCCCGCCTCGTCCCTCAGCCCCGCCTCCCTTCTGCGGGCGGCCCGAGTCCCTACCGCACCCTCAGGGCCCACCTGGGCAGACGGCCTCCAGGTACCAGGTGGCGAGGCCATAGAGCACAGCATCCAGCAGCAGAATGCCGGAGACCTGCGCCAAGCTGAAGACGTCCGCCGCAGGCCCACTGCCCATGTTGTGCCACTGTGCGCCTTCGCCCTGCTCCTCCAGCAGCGCCAGGCTCTCGCAGCCGAACCCAAAGGCCACAGGAGACAGAAGGCTCTGCGGAGGGGGCAGGTGCATTAGTGAGGGGCCCAGCCAAGGGGGCCCGGCCCTCGGCCCCAGCCCGGCTCTCACCGCAGCCACCAGACCACCGGCAGGCAGCTGGTCCCGCCAGGCCACGCACAGCACGTAGGGCAGATAGAGCACGAAGTAGGCGAGGCCTCCGCAGGCGGCCGCCAGGTTGGCGCGGGAGAAGAAGGTGCTCAGGAGGAAGCTCTGGACCACGGTGGCCACGGCGAAAGCCGCCAGGAACAGGAAGACCACGGCCGGGTGGCTATAGGGGAGGATGTCCCCGAGCTGCAGGGGGCACACGCCGCTCGGGTTAGGCTCCTGGATCGCCTGGGGGCACGCCCCTCCGCCGGGCGCCCCGGGCCTGCGATCGATCGTGCACGCGCGCTTGCTCCCGCTCTGCAGCCGGGAGGGCCGCGGTGTGCCCACCTTGAGCACCAGCACGAGCAGCGCCGTGCTGAGAAGGAAGGGCCCCAGGCAGCTGAGGAACCAGCCGAGCCACAGCACCCCGCGGCCGAGCCCCATGGCCTGCATGGTGCCGCGCAGCCTTGTTTCCTTCTCGCGCACCACCGCCTTCACCGTCAGCGCCACCGAGTAGATCCAGGCCAGCGTGAGGAAGAGCGGCAGCGACCGGCTCAGGACGCGCAGGAACCTGAGGCAGGGGGGCGGCCGAGGTGGAGACCCTGCGCCCAGGGACCCCAGCCCCGCCCGCTCCCGGGCACAGGTCCTGCTCAAGCAGCGGCTCGCAGCCCGCACGGCATGCGTGTCCCCAACCGAGCCGGAGCCCCGGCCGGCCTGCGATGGGCAGCCTGGGGCAGGGGCTGGGGAGCAGGGCTCACGCGTCATCCACGAAGCAGGGGTACGGCATCTGCTGCAGAAAGAGGCGGGCCCGGGGCTCGCGGCCGCTGAGCACGCGCACCGCCGCGCGCTCCAGGAGGTCCTGCAGGTACACGAAGCCACCCCACACATAGCGCAGGTCCGTCAAGGGGTCCGCGGCCGGGCCGGGGTCCCAGAACCTGCAGGGGGCGGGGCGGTCGGCGGCGGGGAGAAGCCCGGGCCCCACCCGCCCTAGACCCCAATTGGTCTAAGGAGGCCCGGGCCCGCGTATCGCGGTCTCGCGAAGACTGATGGCCCCGAGGCCCCGCCCCCAGCTGGCCCCGCCCCCACCTGGCTCTGATCTTATTGGTTCTCGTGACCGCATCGATGTCCATGCGGATCTTGACACGCACGTGGCCGGGGCCCGCGGGCTGTGCGGCGTCCAGAGGTTCCTCGGGCCCCAGGAAGACGACGCCGGCCCAGAAGCGGCGCTCTGCCAGCAGCTCCAGCGCCCGCGCCACCAGGGCGGCCTCTGAGGGTACCGCCTCCAGCTTGTCCAGGGTCACACACTGGGGAAGGGCCTGACCGTGGGTCCTGGGGGGCCGGGTCCTCCCCTGCACCGTGGGGCCAGGCAGTGCTTTTCCCTCGGAGCCCCCGGGCGGAGCCCAGCTCCATCAGACCTCCGCAGGGCCCAGGCTGTCCGTCCTCAGGCTTTCCTAGGACGGGCCATCGCCCCAGTCTGGTCTCCCTCCCTGGGCTCGCCTCCGCCCTCGGATCACCACAGGTCAGGCCCTGCCTCGCCGCCTGACGGAGCTCCCAAGCGGGTGGCCCCTCACCTCCATTACACGGCCCAGGATGCCCACCAGGTGGCCCACGTCAGCATGGGCCTCCTGCCAGGTGTAGCCACCCCCACGGGGATCCAGAAAGGCCAGCAGGGCCTTGGCCTGGGCCTGGCCTCCGGATCCCGGCCGCCTCCTTCCTCTGTCACCAGCTTGCAGGAGCCTCTGCGGAGGGGTGAGGGGGGTGTTTGCACGGGGCGCTCCGGGTGTGGCCCTCCTCTTCTCATCCCCGCCTCCTCACCCCTGCCCGGGAGGCCCTGCCCTGCTCTCTGCCCACATCTTGGGCAGGGAGGACGTGCCCGGGGAGGTCGCGGAGAGTCTGCCGCCCTCCGTCCTCGCCCACCTGCAGCATCGCCACGTTCGTACTGTCGTTCAGGAAGTCGAAGATCTGGGGTCCCAGTGCACCCCACACCTCCTGGACGTCCTTCAGCAGAGCCAGGTCCTGGAAGGTCCGGTTCACCTGTGGGAGGGGGGCACCAAGAGAAACGCCAGGCCAGCCCTTCCGCGACCCTCGCCTCCTCCGAGGACCTGCCCCCCTGCCCCGCCGCTCCAGTTGTCCCCACCGTGCCTCTGACCCCTGGCCCATGCTGTCCCTCTCCCTGCAACCTGGCAGGCTCTAACTTCTTCAAGACCCTGCTTCCACAGCCCAGCTCAGGTAGCTTCCGGGGCAGGGCCCTCCCTCCGGCCTGGCTCGCGCTCCCCGCCCTGAGGGAGCGGCCCAGGACCCCTCCTGCCCTTACCTGGGCCATGAGCTGCCTGGTGAAAGCGGTGTCCGGTGTGAACAGCACTTTCCCCAGGACCAGTGGCTTCAGACGCCTCCAGAGCAGGCGGGACAGCGGGTGGGTTTCCAGGGACCCCACGAGCTCAGCACAGGCAGGG
Source organism: Potos flavus (assembly GCA_028534135.1). NCBI lineage: Eukaryota > Metazoa > Chordata > Mammalia > Carnivora > Procyonidae > Potos > Potos flavus. The sequence goes on along the minus strand of CM052898.1, from coordinate 275,287 downwards.
CCTGGGGCGGGGGCACCATGAGGCCCTGCCCCCACTCCCAATGCCCCACTTCCCAGACTGGGAGCAGAGGGCAGTCACTCACTCAGGCTGCGGTCGGGTAGGGCTGGTGCCGGCTCCTGCCCCACCAACTGCTTCAGGTGGCCGGCCTCATACCAGTTGAGGGAGGGCCCCCCGGGGATGCTAGGCCCCCGGGCACTGCAGAGGGCCTCTGACACGGCCTCCAGGGGCCCACCTGCTCCTTGGGGTCTCCGCAGCAGCGCCCGCAGCTCCACCAGGCTGGGCAGCGCCAGGAGCTGGAGAGAGGTCACCAGACGACGCTAGTAGCCCTCCCTGCCAGCCATGAGCTTGACCAGGGCAAGGCACTCTGCCAGGAGCACCTCCCTCTCTCCTGCCCGAGCCCCCCGAAAACCTACCCGAGGGAAGCGCGTGCCTGCCCCGCCACCTCCGTGCCCCGGCACCCTACCGCTCCGGTCTGCGGGCTGGGGCGGACGATGAGGGGGCCTCTCACCTCCTGGGCCAGGTCCTCCGCTGCCTCCACGAAGCTGCTCACGGACTCCTGGGCGTGGTCCAGCGCGGACCCCAGGGATCCCTGGGGAGAGACACCACGGCGATACTGATCTTGACAGAGTTCTCACCAGGGCTCGAGCACTTTGCCATGCTCCGTGCAGGCCGTACCCTCATGGACCCCGCTTTACGAACAGGGAAGTGGAGGCTGAGAAGCACGTGGACTGGTTCCAGGTCTCGCCGGCCGGTCGCGGGCTAGCTAGACACGGCCTGTCTGGGCACTAACGGGACGAGGAACGTCACTGCAGGCGCCAGGGACAGCCCAGGCACAGGCCTGGAAGCCGGAATCAGAGGTCCCGCCCCAGGATGGGGAAGTCCTGGGACAGCATCGCGGGGTCAGCCTGCTCTCACGCCGCTGCATCTCACCTCTCCAAGCACTGTCCCCAGCAGCTCAGCGGTCAGGGGCAGGAGGTCCTGCAGTCGGTCGCTTGGCTGACGCCGGGCTGGGAGAAGAACACACAGAAGCAGGAGCTTAGGCAAAGCCGAGCCTGAGGCAGCCCCGCCTTGTGCCCACTGCACCGCTGGGCAGATCGAGGCTCAGCGCGCACCCCCGCCGGACAAAGGGCCCTGGCCTCCTCGCCTGCTGCACCTGCGGCTCTCAGCATTGGCATCAGCTTTCCCAGGCTGGCCAGCATTCTGTGGGCACGGGGGCCCCCCAGGACAGTGTGGGCATCTGCCAGGAGCCGGGAGACCCTGGGGACAGAGGGAGCAGGAGGTGGGGGCTCAGCAGACACCCCCGTGCCCGGGGCCACTGCACCCACCGCCGCCAGCTCACAGGGAGTCCTGGAAGTTGCTGAGGACGCTGGGCTGCTCGGCAGGCGTGGTCTGCGGGAAGCAGGTGTTGTTCAGGCTGCAGATGAGACCCTGGAGCCAAGGAACGGTGCCGGCCGAGGGCAGCGGCTTGTTGGGGAAGTGGCCTGTGGGAATGCCGGGCATGGGGAGCCTTGCCTGAACCCCCACCATATCCACACCCTCCCCAACAGCATGCTCGATCAGACTTTTACTGGGTGCCCAGTGGGTGCTCTCTGACACCTACTGGGGCCCCTGTGGATGAGGGGGCCCATTGCCTACCCCCCAAAAACAGCCTGGTCCCTGGGGGGCTTACATTCATGGTGCTCAAGCGGAGGGTGGGAGTGGCGGACGGCCACCAGGATGAAGAAGAGAAAGAGAGGCCACAGCAACTCCACCAAGAGCTGGATCTGGGGGAGGGGCAGAAGAGGTGGGGGAGTGGGGGACAGTGGGGGGCAGCCGGGCCACTCCGCCCTGGCCCATCAGTCCTGGCATTACCGGCTGTCTCCTGCGGTACAGGACATTCTTCCAAAGCAGCAGCATTAGCTGCGTCCAGAAGGCCATGGTGGGAATGGACAGAGCACACCACGGAGCGTCCGGCTGAGGACGTGCTGTGTGGCTGCGGGCAAATCCTGGCCCTCTCTGGACCTCATTCCTCTACCCCATGGCGCAGAGTCCCTGGAAGCTGTGCTGGGAGCCAAACAGCAGGCACGCCTGTGTCCCTGGAGGCGGAGTGAGCCAATGGGAACCCTGCCCGAAGCCGTCCTCGCACCTGATTGGCTGCCTGGGCTGTCGCTCCCTGCAGGGCGGGCGTCCAAAAGGCGATCAACTAATTCTTCGGGGGGAGGAGCCTCGGCTCGACTCTGTTGTCATCAGGATCCACCCTGAGCTCCCTTGGGGGCCTCCGGGTCCTGGCCCCCAGCCTCATTCCGGGCCCCGGGAAGGATCCCCCCACCCCCGGCTCTTCCCCAGTGATAAAGGCAAAGTGTTTCCCGTGCTGAACCTTTTACGCGCCTGGCTGGAAGCAGGGCCTACCCGGCCCCCCAGAGAGACAAGCAGAGTCACCCCGCGGGAGGCAGGGCGCCCCTCTACCCACCCCTCATGTATTATTTTTCGCTGAGAAGAACCACAGGATCCCGAAGAGGAGTAAGGAGAAGGGGCGGGGATGCGCGCTCCTGGAACTAGCAATTCCTGATGCCGATCTTTGGCTAGAACTGTCCAGCTCTGGCCTACCTCACCGTTGTACCGAAGAGAAACTGAGGCAGGGAGGTGCCGCAGGCCACGGACGAGGCCGGAACTAGGACCCAGGCCCCCCGACCCCGCCCCCCCCCCCCGCAGGCTCTGCTTCCCATCAGGTGGGAGCTGGGGCGCAGGGCTAGTGGGAGCTCTAACGGGCAGAGGGGCTGCAGGTGCATGTCGGCAAGCGCCTCTCAGGTAAGTCTAATGCCCAGTCTCCTCCCGGAGAATTAGTGGTGCGTCCTGCCGCCCTTCGCGCTCACGGGCGGGGAGGGAAGGTGAGCCAGTCTGGACTCCGCCCTCACCCCCGCATTCCCAGGGAACCTGCTCCCCTCCCACCCAGCCCCGCGTCCCGGCAGCCTCTGGTCTCTCTCTGCGGGACCCTCTCACCTTTCCAGCCCCCACCTCTTGCCGCCTTCCGTCCGCCCGACAGCGGCCCGGGGTCACGGCCCCTTTAAGAGGACTCTCCCGCAGCCGGCCCTAAGCCCGCTGAAGTTGACCGCCTTCACCTGGGGGCCCCGCGGCCGCGCCCGGCCCCGCCCCCACCGCTACTATTGGCTGCCTACCCCGCCACTCACAGGCCGGCCTGCGGGAGCCTCGCGCGCGGTGGGAGGAGGCCGTGCGGAGCCGGGTTTCTTAAAGGGACCGCTCGCCTCTTGCTGCGTCACCCTGGGGCGCTGGGCGGTCGGCTCGCCCCGCGCGGACAGACCTCCGGACACGCCGGCCAGGCTGTCTCCCCCACATTGCACACCCGCCTGCGGTGCCGCAGTTCCCTGTGCAAGGAGGTCCCTTTCTCCCCAGTCTCCCCTGGGGGAGCCGGATCCTAGCCAGGCTCGCGCCGTGCCCCTCGGACGCCCATTTGTCCATCCGCAAAGTGAGGGTTCCATTGGTCATCATTTGTTCATCCCGCAGATACTCCTTTGGTCCTGCAGTGGGCCGGGCCACGGCAGGAGTGGGGGGAGCCCCAACATGCCAAGATTAGAACCCTGGGTCATAACGGTCACACCATTTTGAGGAATACCTCCGGATCCCGTTCCAGAAGATTGAGTAGATTTCCCGAGCTCCTGGTGAAGACGATTCAAGTGTATGGACCCGCAACTGGGGGGGGGGGGGCTTTGGCATTGGGGCTTGGGGGATGGATAGGAGTTTGCCAGCCAAGGAACTCCAGGCCCAGTGAATGGCAGACGCAGAGGCAGGCCTGGAGGCTGGGCACCAGAGCGGTTTGTGGGGCTGGGAGAGCCTTCCCAGCCCGCAGGGAGGTCCGGCCGCTAACCCCCACCCAGGGCCTGGCCCTCACGCTCCTTCTTCACCCCGCACTGCTTTCACCCTGCACTCACCTGCCAGCCTGGGCCTCGCTCCCCCAAGGCCGCTGTGAGGACCCACTAGAGGCTGGCCCGCTGCCCCACCGCAGGGCCCCAGGGCCCCGGCCGGAATCCAAGCCAAACCCCTCCCCCCAAGGAGCCTCCAAGTCCACCAGCAGTTTCTTCCTAAAAAGAGGTTTTTATTGCCTTTGGTCCACAGTCGACATTTCACATTATCTCTTGGTCCCAGGGCTCCTGGACGGGGGCCAGTCCCCGGGGAGGACCTCCGGGTGGGGATCCCTGTGCAGTACTTGGCAGAGGAATGGGGACAAGTACAGGAAGGTGGGGGTGGGGGGTGGCTTTGCCTCAACCGCCCAGAACTCTGTTGTCCTGCTGGGCCTCAGTTTCCCCACTAGCCCCTGGGGCGAGCCACAGGTGAGTCTGAGAGGGCTAGAGACATCCAGTTCCTCACAAGACCTCAAATATTTTGGACTGTGGCCTGGCCCTCTCTCCCAGGGGACCGCCTTCCTTCCCAGCACCCTCTTCCCCCATCCCCCCACCACTCCTCTGCCAAAAAAAAAAAAGTCTTTCATTAAAACTGCCTGAAACGTCTGTGGGTACAGAAACCACAAACTGATCGGCAGAGAAAAGGGAAGAGAAGGAGAGGCGACCGGAAACCATTCGGGGCTGGTCCCCTCCCTGCCCCGGTGTCTTCCCCCAAACCCCCCCAGCTCAGCCCAAAGCCTGCTGGGAAATCTGGGCCGCCGGAGGCCCCCCGCCACGCACATCTGCCCCCGCTTCACCCCTTCCCCACAAGCTCTCAGCTGGCAGCGCTCAGACAAGGAGAAAAACAAGACGAACACAGAAGAACCCCAAACCCCGTGCAGCGAGGTGGGGAGACGCCCCGCACGGGCGCCTCAGTAACCAGCCTCCTCCTGGTGGTGGTAGGGGGCGTCCTCTGGGGCCTCCCCGGGGCCCGGGCCGTCGCCCGCAGCCCCCGAGGCCCCATCGGCCGCGGGGCCTTGCGGGCAGTACTTGGGGTCATAGATCTGGCGCCCCAAGCCGAAGACCTGGCCGCTCTGGTTGGCGCCCTGAGTGTAGCCCATCTGCAGGGACATGGAGGACTCGTCACACTTGTCGGTCCCCAGCTTGGTGTCGTAGATGTGCCGCCGGGTCCCCGGGGCCGTCATGCCCACCTGGACAGGAGGAGAGCGCTTCAGGGCTGGAGAAAGGGGGGAGGGAGGCGCCGGCAGCACTCGCCCCCGTCCCCGTCCCCGTCCCCCTACCATCCCCAGCTCCGACCGGGTCCCAGCCTGCCCGCCCCGCGGGGATGCCCTCCCTTTTCTGCCCCTGTGCTGAGTTGATCCCCACGACCAGCGACCCCCTCCCTGGGAACCACGGGCGTCTGCGTCCAGCTCTCCCTGCCAGGCAGGAAGCTTCCCGGGCTGGGGCCGAGGTCCCCCGAGAACCGAGGGTTCAGAGACCGTCATACAGATACGGGCAACGTGCAGGAAAAGTGAGAATCCCGGGAGCTGATGATTGCAGCGTCGGCCGGGCCCCCGGGCGACCCTCTGAGGGACAATGGGGCCCAGAGCCCGGCGACAGCTGGCCCGGGGACGCGCAGCAAGCGGAGGCAGGGACAGAGGAGGCACAGGTGCAGCGGCAGGAGAGAAACCCAGGGCGGGCTCGCCCGTGGGGGGCAGCCGTGGGGACGAGGAGGAGACCCCGGGGCGGGGGCCGGGGGTCGGCGGGAGCCCCACCTGGCTGGCGCATTTGTTGGTGCCCATCTGGAGGCTGATGGTCGAGTGGTCCATGGGGGGCAGGATGTGGTTCTTGGGGTCATACAGATGCCTTCTCGTGCCGTAGGCCGTCATGCCCGACTGGCTGGCACCCTTGTTGGTGCCCATCTGCAGGGAGGGAGGGGGAGCCGTGAGGCCGACCCCGCCCCCGGCCGCTCCATCCCGCCCTGAGCCTGAGGGGGCTGGGGCTGGACAGGGCCGGGGTCCCAGCGGCAGCCCCCCCTCCACCGTGGTGGGCGCGGGGCCGGAGGCAGGGTCCACCTGGAGCCCGATGACGCACTGGCCCGCCTTCATGGTGGCGTCGTCGAAGTTGCGCTCCTGCTTCTCGGAGTATTTGACGCCAATGTCCACGCCACTCTGCAGCCCCTTCGTCTTGGCCTGGAGGGGAGGGGTGCTGGGATATCACGGAGGGGCCGCCGGGACCCTCGAGCCCCGCCCAGACCCGCGCGACCCTGGGGATCGGGCTCCAACCCGCACCCGCCACCAAGGACAGCTCAGGGCTGGCGTTCTGGGACGCGTCCTCGCCGGCCACCCTCGGCCTCCTCCCATCACCTCCTGGTACCCGAGCCTCCAGCAACCCGCCTGCTCGCCCACAGCTGCCCCTGCCCCGCCTGTCTCCCCGCTCCACGCCCCACGTGGCGGCCCCAGCGTGCAGTTCCCTCCTCCCGAAACGCTGTTCCAGCCCTCCCTGGTCACTAGACCCCACACCTGGGTCCAAGGCCCCCCTTCTTCAGGCTGCTTCCCACTGTTTAGAACTTATTTATCACCTACAAAAAAGTGGCTGAAGCTCGAACCCTCGTGTCCACCGGGCCTCCGGGGGATGGCGGTGTGCCCGCCGCGGTCGTGGCTGCCGGCAGACCGGCCACTCTCGCACGGGGCACCGGGGAGGCCGCCCCGTTCACCCCTGAACCCCGAGTGCCTGGCGCCTCGGGCAGGACTGAATCCAGGGCGTCTGTTAAGCCCCGTGGACCCCAGCGCGGGGCCCCTGCGGGTCGCTGCCTCCCCCTGGCCTCACCTTCCCGGCCAGGGCGAGAAGAGACACCTGCACCTGCGTCATGTTCCCGCTCTCAAACAGGTCGTTGGCCTCGAACAGGTCGACGGGGTTCATGCCGTAGCTGACCATGGCCTTGATGAAGGTGGACAGGTTTTCCAGCTGGGGAAGGCAGAGGACGGGCCGTGAGGTGACCGTGGCCTGCCCACCTGCCGGGCGGAGGAGGGCCCTGAGCTCCATCCTCGCGATGCCCCCCCCCCGTCCCTCACCTGGTGCCAGTTCTGCATGGAGCGGTTGATCTTAGGGATGGAGCCCGGCTGCAGCTTATTCATGAGTCTGGGGGGGCATGCGGGGGGCCTCCGTTAGTGCAGGGGAACCTCAGAGACGCGAGAGACTCATTCTACTCTCGGCCACACCCATGCCTTCCCGGGCAGCCTCACTGCCTCTTTCCAGGCCTCAGTTTCCCCTCCTGCGACGTATGCGTCACCCGCAAGGAAGCAGGGGCCCAGGAGCCTGGCGGCGGGTGTCAGCGCCACGGCCGGGGCGGGGGGGGGGCGGGGGGGCTGGGAATTCCCACTCCGCGAGGAAGTGCGGAGGCCCTCCCGCTACGGGGAGGACGGAAGGTAAGGATGCTCGTGGTCAGGAACCCAAGAAAACGAAAGACAAGAAAGACCCCAGCCCTGAGACCTGTTGCGGGGAGAGGGGGCAGGCTTCCCGCGGAGGTGGAGCGAGGCGGCAGGACGGGCAGCCCCCCCAGCCCCCCCCACACCCGCACTCACGTGCACAGGATAATTCCATCTTTCAGACCCTTCTGGAAGTCAGGCCCGATAGAGAGGCCTGTGAGCCCCTCGATCCAGCTGCGGAGCTCCGCCTCCTTCTGGGGGTCGTACTTGGACAGCAGCTGGAGGAGCAGAGGGCACGGGGAGAGGGTGAGCCCAGGACGGCGGCTGCTGCCCCGGGGGCCCCCCGGCCAGCCGGCCCTCCCCTTCCCATCACCAGGGTGGACATTCCAGGGCTCGGGACCACCTCCAGCCGTTCGCTCTCCCTGCCCTGGAGAGGCCGCCTCTCTGCGGCGTTTCGATTGTTGTGAGATGCTCATGAGGTCGCCCATTTTCACCATTTTAAAGTGACCAGTTCAGTGGTTTTTAATACACTCACGATGTTGTGCAACCATCACCTTGGTCTAGTCCCAGAACATTCCGTCACCCCGAAAGCAACCCTGTCCCCGTCAGCCGTCACCCCCCTTCCCTCTCCCCAGCCCGTCACCTCTAACCCCTCCCCGTCCGCGGGGGAGTCCGGTCCGGGCGCGTCCCCCGTGTGGACTCACACCCCGTGGGGCCTTCTGTGTCTGGTCCCCTCCCTGCGCGTCCTGGGCTCGGGGTCCGTCCCTGGCCGCGCGTGGGGCCTCGCTCCTGCTCGCGTCCAGGGACCTTCCCGTGTGTGGGGGACACGTTGTGTTTATGCGCTCATCCATGGATGGACATTTGCGTGCTTTTTACCCTTTGGCTATCATGAATAACACTTGTATGAACGTCCACGTGCGAGTTTTCGGTCCTCGTGGGTGTCTGTCTGGGAGTGGAATCGCCGGGTCACGTGTTAACTCTGTTTAACACACTGAGGAACCACCAAACCCTTCTCTCTTCCTTGAACGGACCATACCAGTTACTGCTGCAGGGCCTTTGCACAAGCTGTCACTGCTGACTCAGATGTTCGCACGGCTGGGTCCCTCCCTTCAATCCACTCTCCAATCCGGCTGGAGGGTCACTTCCTTGGAGAGGGCTTCCCTGACCACCCCGGCTATGAGGCCCTCCTCTTACCCCTGTGTCCCCCACCCTGCCTTATTTTCCTTCTAGGTTTTATCTTTATACAACATACCTCCTTGCCTATGATCTACCCCTCGAACTTTGCCACCCAGCTCACTGCTGTCTCCACAGTCCCTGGAGGCTGGGATAAGATTGCTCGCGGCCCCCCATCAGAGCACGCCCGTTACCCACGAACACATACGCGCACCCTGCTCCCAATGGCAGCATCTCAGGGCACCAAAGGCCAAAAAAGCCAGGGGCCCAGAGAAGCCCCAGTAAGTCAGGGAGACCCAGGCCAGTGTGTGGTGCGGGCAGACGCGCTCAGCCCCAGCGCGGCTCCTGGAGAGGGGAGGTGAGAAGCTGAGGCCGGTCCCCGTCTGGTTGCAGACTGTCCAGCTCAGTGGGCTTTCTGCTCTGGACCCACATAGATCCTGGCCCCGGACACTTTCCCTTCCTGTCCTTCGGCCCCCACCAGGGGACCGGGACCCCAGAGCCACCCTCTGCAGACCCAATTCCTACTCTCAGCTCTGCTCCCAGCTCCCTTAGGACCATGGACACAGTTCTCGCCCCGTGCCTCAGTTTCCCCATCTATGTTTGGCAGTTTGCACAAGGACCTCCTGAATCAGGCCCCACCTCTTGGGTCCTGCGCATAAACCCCACAGCAGCGTGGGAGCAGGGCTGAGTGCAGCAGACACAAAGGCAGGGAGGCTGGCCTGCTAACTTGATCCTCCCCACCCCCACCCCCGCCCCGCCTCCTGGTTCCCACAGCCCCGCAGCCCTGCCCTGAAGAATGAGAAGCCGAGAGCTCCGGCCGGCTCCGGCCGGCTCGTCTGGACACCTGGCTTACGTGCCCGGGCTGGGCCAGGTCCCCGATGGCTCCTGGGGGCGGGGGTCCTGGGCCGAGACGCCTGGCCAGCCCCGCCTGCAGCCGCCGCCTGCACACACACGCCCCCCTCCTCCCCCCGTGTCCAGCGGCCTTCAGCACATTCCTCCTCACCGCAAACTGCCAGGAATGCAGAGGCTGCCTCCCTGCTAAATCGGGACCAGCTGTTCCCAGAGGTCTAGACCCCCCAGCCGGCCGGAAATGGAGTGACTGCTCAGGGACCCGGTGGACATCAGCCTGCCTTCATGTCTTCAGCCCGGGGCAGCTGAGGCACACAGGGCCAGGCAGAGGTCTCCGGGCGGCTTAACGTCCTCCTAAGTAGCTGGTAACGTGGACAGGGCGTGGGTTTCAAGCCCCAGGTTTCTAGTGCTGGTGCGGCCCAAGTGACCGGGGCCAGCTAGTCATTGCCCTGCCCATTCCCCAGAGCTGCACACTGAGGGCTGGTCCCCGGGAGCCTTCTGACCTCATCCCAGACAGAGCAGGTCTTGGCATGCCCCATCCCACTCGGTCGGCGGACGCCGCCTACACGCCGGCTGGGCTGCCGCCCACTTCCTGCGGCCCCGGGGGAGATGGGGGGGGCTGCCTGCCAGGCCCGGGGGGCCATCAGGTGCTGGAGGCAGCAGGTCCCGGTTCCAGTCCTGACTCTGCCACTCGCAAGCTTGCGGTTCTGGGCAGCGGGCGTGACATCTCTGAGCCCCCCCACAAACGCACGGGGCTCTTAAACCTCCGCGGCGCTGAGCGGGACAGCACGCCCACACCTGCACCCGGGCCGTGTGTGAACATTGACGCCATGCAATTATGGCTGGAGTGGAGAAGAGCGTGTTTAAGGAAGGTTCCGGATCTTGCTGGGTCACCCAGCCTTAGTTCCCCAAGCCTCAGCCTCCTTCCGTCTAAGGGGGTGGAGGGAGGCTCCTGGGAGCTCACGGCGGCCCCACGGTCTGCAACCTCCGGGATTCCAGTGGGACAGGTGCCTGCGTGGGGGCGGCAGGGCCGTGCCTTCCCCGTGCCCGGGCGGGCTCCCGGGGGCTGCTGGCTCTGGGGCCACATTCCCAGGTGCCTGGAGGGAGGCTGGGCAGGGATGACAAACGCCTGGGACATCTCCCTGGGTCTGCGAGCAGCCCTGCTCCCCCTTCCCGAGGACGGACCCTGCTGCGTGACCCTCCACGAGTGTGTGCCCCTCTCTGAGCCAGATCGGCAAGTGCTTTCTCAGAAGTGCCTCCCCCAGGCCCAGGCCCCACCCCGTGTTTCTAGGTTACAAACGCCACACCTTTTAGGATTACATTCGGGGGGGGCCCGCGCATGCCGTAGACCCCTTTGCTATTGCTTTAACTTTGTCAGATGGGGACAAAGAGAAGTTACCAGGGAGCAGCTGGGCAGCCCACTCCGGTCCAACTTCCCCCTTGGTGTCCCCGCCCCGCGGCCAGGTGTCAGAGGTGGGGAAATTCCTGTGTTCCCGCACCCTTTCCAAACAGCGCAGGGCCCCACTCCCTTCCCCTCCTGAAGCTTGTGTGGCCAGGGAATGAGGAGGGGGCCGCTGGGGTCCCCTCAGACCCTCAGGGTCAAGTCCTCGCTGCGCTGGAGGGGCCCAGGGCTGTGGCTCTGAGAGTGAGGGAGGGGGTTCAGATGGGGGAGGGCTGGGGGAAGGGGTCAGACCCGACCGGCCCTAGATGTTGCGGGGGTCGAGCCGCACCACAAACCTCACCGCTCCCCGGAGTTGAGGGAGCCTGGGGCGGGTGCCCCCAGCACGGCGGACGGTAGTGGGGAGGAGGGCCGTTCTCCTCCCGGGTCTCACGCCCACCGCCCGCCACGCGTGGGGGAGCCCGGCGGGGGTCCCGGCCCTGCGCACCGCGGAGCGCGCGACGGCCTCGCCCGGCGGGCACGGGGGGCGCGCCCCGCACTCACCCGGTTCTTGACCTCGGCCGACAGCCCGTACGAGGGCCCCTTGTTGAACTGCGTGGAGCTCATGGCTGGCGGAGCGGCGGGACGCGACGGGACGGGCCGGGCCGCCGGCGGGGGACGCGCGGGGCTGCGCGCCACGCCCCCGCCGCCGATTGGCCCCCGGCGCACATGTCCTTATAAGGCCGGGACGCGCCGGATTCCTGCGGCCCGCGCTTCCGGAGCCCCCTCGCCGCCCCGACCCCCGCCCCCGCCCCGGAGGGGCCCCTCGGCCCGCGGCACGGCCACGGAGGCGCCGAGGGGCGGGGGCCCCGGACCGCCGGAGCAAGGCAGTCCTGTCCTCTCCCTGCTGGGACGCCCTGGGCGGCTCCGCCACCCTTTCCGCACCCTTCTGCGCGGTGATGGGGAAGGGGGGGGGTGTTGGGCGGGACTCTAATCCCCTGGGGCACGAATGAGGACCCCTCTCTGTCGCACGGAGGCGCCTCCCGCTCTACCCCCTTCCTGGGAACTCCCACAGCTGGGTGGTGGACAAGGGAACCGGAGCAGGCTCCTCAAAGGAGGGGCCATTGGAGCTGGGGCTTTGATGGATGAGTAGGAGTTTGCCAGTCCAAAAGGGATAGTGTTCCTGGCAGAACAAAAGGTGCAAAGCCCTGAAGAGACTGTCGGTGGTTGAAAGCAGGTAGAGCTCAGTCAGATGGGTTAGGGAAGGGGGGTTGGAATGAGAAGGGGCTTTGACTTTCCCACTGAGGATGATAGCAAGTGGGGAGGGAGTAGAGCAGAGACTTGAGGTCGAGATGTCCTGGGGTAGAGCTGAGGCTGTCGAGGTTTCCAGGCCAGGCTCACACTTGGTGCTCAATAGGTGGGGTGCGCTTGTGCAGATAAATTGATAAATTGAAAAACAAATGACAGAATAAATGAATTTACTTGTTCACTCATTCACTCATTCATCTATTGACACAACTACTCCATCCTCCCTGACGTGGCTTCTGGGCCAGTCCCTTGCTAGGAGGTGCTGGCTCTCGGGAGACCTCAGCTCCAGCCCTGCCGGTTCCTGGAAAGATGGAGGTGGGCACAGACGCCCACGCCTGTCCCACGTGAGCAAGTACAGGACAGAAAGGAGAGGGATGGGGGACACTGAGGGCAATGGCAGCTCCACTAGAGGTGTCAAGGAAAGCTGCTTGTAAGAGGGGACATGGGAGATGGGGTTTTAAAGCACGAGTAGGAGTTTGACACACTTGGCAAGCAGCTCATTGGGCTCTGGGAGGGCTCAGCGATGACTCACCTCCCCCCTTCCCTGGGAAACACACCTCCCCGGTTCCCCACTCCCGGGATATCTGTTACCTCTCTGCCTCTCATTCTCCCTTTCCATCTATCTGAAGATCCCTTCTTCAGGGTTCAAGTCCTAGGGGCTGGTCGTGGATGAGTCCCTTGGGCCTCAGTTTCCTCGTCTGTGAAATGGGGAAGCAGCGCACGGCGGGGAGTCAACGAGACAGTGCGGCTCTGAGTGCGGGGACCGTGCGGTTTGTTGGCACCCAGGTGGGGAGCTGTGAGGGCGATAGGATCCTGGAGCGGGGGGAGGGGGAGGGGGTCAGGTAGACTCCTTGCCGGGTCTGCTGGGGCCTGGGAGTCAGTGGAACCCATGCTGCCGTGACAGCCTGTGGTGGTCAGTGGCTGCCAGCAGCACGCGGGGGGGTCTCCTTGCCGTGCCCAGACTCTGGTGCTTGGGGGGAGTTGCAGGGCCTCTAGCGTGCTGTCCATCAGGGACGGCGGCGGGGGGGGGGGGCCAGGCAGCCGGCAGCTCTGCGGCCTTGCCACCCCCCCAGCGAGCCCTCCAAGTGCAGTCCGCGCACCCAAGGAGGCCCAGGCTTCCCTTCATTAGATTTTCATTAATCCCGGCTTAAAATTAAATTCAGATTTTACAAAACCTCTGCGCACATTTGAAACAACTTGGGGATGTGCGTGTTTTCCTG